>PVJX010006077.1:0-65914 GCA_004027295.1 Dolichotis patagonum | reverse complement strand
CTTTTACTTCTTTCATGAGATTAATTCCTAAGTATTTCATTTTTTTGGATGCTAGTGTAAAGGGTGTGGCTTCTCTTATTGCTCTCTCAGTACTTTTGTTGTTAGTGTATAGAAATGCTATCGATTTTTGAGTATTGACTTTGTATCCCGCTACCTTGCTGAATTTATTTATTATATCCAGGACTCTTTCAATAGAGTTTTGGGGGTCTTCTATGTAAAGTATCATGTCATCTGCAAATAATGATAATTTAACTTCCTCTTTTCCTATCTTTATTCCTTTTATTTCTCTTTCCTGTCTTATTGCTCTGGCTAGTATTTCCAGTACTATGTTGAATGTGACTGGTGATAATGGACATTCTTGTCTTGTGCCTGATTTTAAGGTAAAGGCTTTCAGTTTTTGACCATTTAATATGATGCTGGCTTTTGGTTTGTCATACATGGCATTTACCATATTGAGATAAAGACCTTCTATTCCAATTCTCTGTAAGGTTCTTATCATGAATAAGTTTTGGACTTCATAAAAGCTTTTTCTGCATCTACAGAGATGATCATGTGGTTCTTCCTTTTGGCTCTATTGAGATGGTGGATTACATTTATTGTTTTGTGTATGTTGAACCATCCCTGCATTCCTGGGATGAATCCCATTTGGTCATGGTGTATAATCTTCTTGATGATTTGCTGCATCCTGTTTACCAATATTTTATTGAGAATTTTTGCATGTATGTTCATTAGGGAGATTGGCCTATAGTTCTTTTTTTTAGTTGAGTCTTTTTCCAGTTTTGGTACTAGAGTGATATTTGCTTCCAGGAATGACTTAGGAAGAATTGCTTCCCTTTCAATTTCATTGAAGAGTTTCAGGAGTGTTAAATTAAATCTTCTTTGTATTTTTTGTAGAATTCTGCAGTGAATCCATCTGGGCCTGTGCTCTTGTTTGTTGGCAGGGTCTTAATTACATTTTCAATTTCATTAATAGAAATTGGGTTATTCAGCAGTTTTACATCTTCCTAATCCAGCTTTGGTAGTTCATATGTATCTAGGAATCTGTCTATTTATTCAGTGTTATCGAACCTATGAGAGTAGAGGTTTTCGAAATAGGTGTTGATGATCTTCTGTATTTCCACAGAGTCTGTGGTAATTTCACCTTTTTCATTCCTTAGTGCATGAATTTGAGTTTTTCTTTCCTTTTTTTAAATAAGGTTGGCCAGGGGCTTATCAATCTTATTTATTCTTTCAAAGACCAACTCTTTGATTCATTGATCCTTTGTACTGTTTTCTTAGTCTCTATTGCATTAATTTCTGTTTTAATTCTTATAATTTCCTCCCTCCTTTTGGCTTTGGGCTTGGCTTGCTCTTCTTTTTCTAGATGTTTGAGTTGTAGCATCAGGTTGTTTATTTGTGTTTGTTCTGTCTTCCTGATGTGGGAACTCAATGCAATAAATTTTCCTCTTAGGACTGCTTTCACTACATCCTACAAAATCTGTTAAGTTGTGTCTGTATTTTCATTTACTTGTAGATATTGTTTAATTTCTTCTTTAATTTCTTATCTGACTCACTGATTGCTCAAGAGTTTATTATTCAGTTTCCATGTGTTTGTAGGTGTTTTGCAATTTCTTTTGTCATTAATTTCTAGTTTCACAGCACTATAATCTGATAACATGCATAGGATAATTTCAATTCTTTTGCATTTAATTAAATATGTTCTGTGGGCTAGTATATGGTCTATTTTAGAGAATGTCCCATGTACTGCTGAGAAGAAGGTATATTCTGATGTTGTTGGATGGAACACTCTGTATACATCTATCAAGTCCATTTGTTCACAGGTGTGATTCAGTTCTGTTATGTCTTTGCTGATTTTCTGTCTAGTTGACCTGTCCCTTTGGGTCAGTGGTGTGTTAAAGTCTCCTAACACACCTCCTAACAGTCTCCTGTTATGATCATATTATTGCTTATTTGATTTTTCATTTCTGTTAGTATTTGCTTTATATAGCTTGGTGCTCTGGAATTTGGTGCATATATATTTAAGATTGTTATCTCTTCCTCTTGAAGTTTTCCCCTAACTAGTATGTAGTGACCTTCTTTATCTCTTTGGATCATTCTTGGTTTGAAATTCACATTGTCTGCAAACAGGATGGCTACTCCTGCTTTTTTTTTTTTTTTGGTTTCCTGTTGCATGAAGTATTGTTTTCCATCCTTTGACTTCAGTCTATGAGTGTCCTTTTGGGTTAGATGGGTTTCTTGTAGACAGCATATGGTTGGATGTTATTTCTTGATACATTCTGACAGTCTGTTTCTTTTGATTGGTGAGTTGAGGCCATTTACATTAATGGTTGTAATTGTTATATATTTGTTTATTGTTGACATGTTATCTTTCTGCTGTTGTGTCTTTAGCTTTCCATTCTGTTTAATTGTCTGCCTTGCTTGGTAATTTTATCCCATGTGTATCTAGAATGTCTTTCAGCATTGTTTGTAGGGTTGGTTTGGTTTTCATTAAGTTCTTCAGCTGTTCTTTGTCATGGAAGTATCTTATTTCTCCATCCATTTTGAAGGACAGTTTTGCAGGGTATGTCAGTCTGGGTTGGAAGTGGTTTTCCTTTAGGATCTGAAATACTTCACTCCATGCTCTTCTTAATTTCATTGTTTGTGTTGAGAAGTCTGCCGTGATTCTCATAGGTGTTCCTTTATAGGTGATCTCTCTTTTCTCTCTAGCAGTTTTTAGTATTCTGTTCTTAAGGGGGATTTCTGGGATGCTGATTATTATGTGTCTGGGTGTAGTTTTATTTTGGTTATGGCTGTTTGGAGTTCTATATGCTTCACTTATCCACATGTCTGTTTCTCTTCTCATGTTTGGGAAGTTTTCAGCTATTACTCTGTTAATATCCTCTTGATATCATTTTGGCTGTCCTCTTCTTTTTCATTTATCCCTATTAATCTTATGCTATTTTTCTTTGCATCATGTTGCAGCTGTTGGATTATTATTTCCTGATTCTTTGTTATTTTTAAAAGATCTTGTCTTTCCTGTTCACTGGCTGCAATCTTATCTTCAAGGTCTGAAATTCTATCTTCAGTTTCATTGAGGCAGTTTTGGCAACTTTCAATAGCATTTTTGATTTCCTGTATATCTCTTTGAATCTGCTTTATGTATGTGTTTGTTTCTTATAGTGTTCATTCAGGGATTCTGTTTGCTTTGTTCCTCTAATTTTTTAGCTGTGTCTTCACTAAATGTGTTCACTATTTCTTTCATTACTTTTAACAATCCTTCTTTTACCCAGGCATGTATTTCTGATTTGAATTTCTCCATAGCTTTCCCTAGTTGCATCTTTATTTCATTTGATATCATTTCAGACATTTCAGGTGTATGGTTTCTTTTTTCTTCTATGTACATGGCTTCTAAGCTTTCTTGGGGTGGGCTGGAGCTTTGAGCCTGCCTTTTGGTCTTTCCTTTTGTCATTTTTCTGTATTTCCTTGCTTTGAGCAGTGTTCCAAAGCTTCCTCTGCATGTGTGGTGAATTACCTGCTGCACTCTCAGTTCCTGGAGCAGCGGTGTCTCCCCCACAGGCTCTTGGCTCCCTTGCAAGGTTCTAATTCCCCTCTGTGGGCTCCTGGATCCCTAAGTTGTAAGGCATATGCTGGGCATGGTGGACCAGAGCCTGAGGAACCTCGGGCTGGGCCGTCATCTTTTGTCCCAGGCCGGTCTCTGGGAGGTTCCCTGCAGGTGAAGGGTGGGCCTACAGGTCCCAAACAGTCAGGCTGAGATGCTGTTTTCCACAAAGTTCCCAATCCCAAACAGACCAGGCCTAGCTGCCAGTCTCCAGGAGGTTCCCTGCCGGTGAAAGGCAGGCCTATGGGTCCCAAACAGCAAAAAAGGATATCTTAAAACAATAACAAAATAACTTGAGTCTTTGTAACAGTTCAAAAAGTTTTGCACAATCCATGTTCTTTCCACAGAATTACTGTAGAAGTTAGTGTTATTCTTTTTGCTTAGATTATTCCCACTGCTTTTGAGACACATATAGCCATTTTACTGATTGGTGTATAAACTGCACCTTAAAAATGCTATTTGATGTTCCATACCTAAAAAAGGGAAAAAATCAAGAGCTCTGATTCCTAGACAATATTATTTGTAATGTTTTCAAAATAAGTTTACTGAGCATATGATAACACTGCCTAAACAATTTTAAAACTATAACCTCCCTGTAGCTATTTTGACTTCTTTAATCAACTCTTAAAAATAAAATGGAATAAATCCTGCTAACATTAGGTCCACAAGAAGCTTATCAAGACCAGAAGAAGTATTATCAAATCTCAGCTACTATGAGCAATGAGTATATTATCAAAATACTTTGGAAAATAGATCTCATATTCTGGTGAGATATTACCTGATCCCAGTAGATATTTCTTATTCATATTGAAACAAAGACAAGCTTCTTCCTCAATTTTGTACCTTTTTATCTCAAAAATACTAATTAGTTTTTACTTTAATCACTTTTTACTTTGATCCATAAATTTGAATCCAAAATATTTTCTTTGTTAGTACATTTTTGTAGTACATAATATATATTTCAAGAAATATATTCATATTTCTTGTGGGGATTTGGTAAGTGTACATAATACATCCTAATTTCTTTTTGGTAGGTGATGTTGTATCAAGTGCTTCTGTGATAGTTTCTTTCTTTCTTTCTTTCTTTCTTTCTTTCTTTCTTTCTTTCTTCTTTCTTTCTTTCTTCTTTCTTTCTTTCTTTTTTTGTAATAGGAATTGAACACAGGAACCCCACATTTGCCAGGCAGACACTGTGCCCTGAGCTTTATTCTTGACTCTTCTGTGGTAGTTTATATGAGAAGAATCTGTTCTCTTTTGAAAGATTCCCTCTGATTTGCCCATAGGTCAAGTACAGTTTTCATGGATGTCTCTCAGTTTTCGGTGCACTGATAGCTGATCTGTGTATTGCTTGCATTCTCTTGCTAGCAGGTAATCTTCCCAGAGTGCCAGATCTCCAGCTGCATTTCCTACTCACCAGAATCCCTTGTCTGTTTTTATTACCTTGTCCCACATGTTGCTTACGAAAAGAAACAATGGGACAATAGCAAAGCTAAAGAAACTTAGCAAGATAACGGTGGCCTACAGCTATCATCCGACACTTCATTGAGGCAGACTGCAAAATCAAATACATCCTGGGAAATTTAACAATTTAGCAAGACCTTATCTCAAAATAACAACTTTCATAAAGGAATTTGGATGCAGCTCAGTGGGAAGGCCCTGGGTTCAATCCTCAGTGCCAAAAACATGTGTTTAACTAGACAGGGCCAAAAATTTGTACTGCCCTTGACTGTTTATGGAAAAATCCACACAAAGTATTGAGAAAGGGAGCTCAGTGTGAGGCCAATCATAAAGAAGTGGTTAGGAAATTAGATCTCTTGACTCTTAAAATCTCAGATAAATTATGCCTAAAATCAATGTGCAACAGGACCTGGTACATTAAGTCAACTCACTTACTGACCCTCCTTTGGTACACTATGAAAAACTATGAGGACTTTGCTATAAAATTTCTGGACTACTCGTGTCAATAGAAACAATAAGATGTAAGTCAGTTTTAAAGATAGACCAAACTCTCCAAGATATGTACTAAGGAAAGGAAGGGAAGAAAAGCAAATAAAATGCTTTTATTTATCTATACAAAAAAATAGATAAAAAGCAATTTTCAAAGATACAGGTTTTATCCTAGTATCAGAATTAATCCCACTACTGGGTTAAAGCAAGAAGGGGGCGTATAATAGTGACCCCACTCTCACACCAAGTGCTTTGACTGTTGATGTCCATCAAAGCTTTCTTTTGTTTTATCTCACAGACTTGTTAGGGAAATACACTTTTGCATTCTATCTTGACTCCTGGAAAATGTTCCATTAGTCACATACCTGGGCACATCTTTTCCGTTCTCCAGTTGTGATTTAATTACATTTCTGAGGATGAGAGCTTATACTGGTAAAAGGAAATCTTTTCTGAAAGAAGTAAAGGAAACAAACAAATGGAAAAACAGAGCAACAGGCACAAACAAAGGTTATTTTTCTTGTGTCACTCTGTAGAAGAACTCAAAAATAATTGAGGCCAGAGGTAGTGGGAGACAACCAAGATCTAAAGGCCCCTTATTGTACAAGGTGCCTTAATAAAGCATGTTTTCTTCTCTAAAAGCTCTGCTATTTCTCACAGCAACATTACGAGGTCTCTCCTTGTTCTGCACGGATGTTTTTATTTTTAGCGCCTGGGTGTTTTAGCCCTGATTGTCTTCCGGTGCCTCCTCTGAAGCTCTGAGTCTTCCTGGTGGTCCAGATCTCACTGAGCCTGCAGGGGGCAGAATCCCGCATGCCTGGGCACTTTCTGGAACTGTGTACGACTCAAGGAACTGGAAGTCAGAGACAAGGCAGATATTGGAGCTGGGTAGAAAAAGGAGCAGAAAAGAAGGGACAAAAAGATGGAATAAAAGTCCCTCATTCCTGAGTAAAAGCCACAATATTGACCAATTGAAATTTACATTGTTCTTACATTTAAGAAGATAAACATTTACTCTTACTGAATTTTCACTTTAACAGAAAAATCAAACGAACGAGTGATTGAATGTTATACCGGTCAGCTTTTTGCCAGATTCCTGGTACATACACAATGCAAAGGAATTACTTTAGTTTAAAGTGACTTTAGTTGACAGTTTCAGAAGTTTCAGTGCATGGCCAGCTGGTTCCAAGGCAGGAAGAGCATGGGAGAGTAGAACTGCTTACTTGAGGGTAAGCAGGAAGCAGCTTCCAGGGGATGGATGCCAGTGAGGAAGGGAACAAAGAAAAGAAAATGCTTAGCCCTTAGATGTCTCTCTAGCCAAATCAACCTGACAGTCAAGCTTAACAGTCACAGATGCATGCTAACTTGTCAGTTTTCATCCTGTAGACTTCCAACTGAAAATTACTGCTGTGGGTACCTTTTATACTTAGACAAAACTCAATGCATCTGTCTTGGTTTATGTCAGTGGCCCCCAAGCCTCATGCAGTTATGCATTTGTGATTGGTTCATTGTCTAGTGCTCGGATTGCTGGCTTGGGTGCTACACCCAGCTAGGGGTAGAGCCAGGATATGATGTAATGGTGGGAAGAAAGTGTGTCTCTCTCTTGCCATTTCCTGTTTTGCTGTTTGCAGCAAGGCATGAATGGCTGCCCTGCCACACCATGCTACCTTGGAGCCAACTGACTAAGGACTGAAACCTCCAAGAACTGTAAGAAATAAACCTTTTCTTCCTTCATTTTGGGTGTCGGGTGTTTTGTCCCAGCAACGAGTAAAAAGTAACTAAGACAGCATCATTGGCAAACAACTTTCACTTATGTGTCAACATTTATGGGGTTACCTACATGTTACACTAGGCGTTGTCATTCAGTGGGAAATAACTGACATTGCTTCTCCCCTCCTGAAGTTTTCCATTTGGGAACAAAGATAGAGATTTAAGCAGATTTATAGAAAGTAAAATGTTCATAAACTTTCTTCCGTGGATGCAAAGTCCTCTCTGTCAGAACACATTTAAATTAGGGAAAGAAATGAGAAGGAATGATCCACATATGCATCTTATATGAATATTTATAATCTAAACTTTAAAATTTTTTGAATCAAAAATAGGGATTAAATAATACCTAATAGCAATAAAAAAGAGTGTTTATGTTGTTAATAATATTAACTATAAGTGGGGAAACAAAGTCTGTGAAACTAAGACTAAGCCAGGTCTCGGTAGATCCTAAAAGAAATCAACTGAGGATTATGGAATTCTCTGCAGCTATATCCTTTATCCTTCTATAACATCAGTATGATTCAAAGTAACTAGAAAAAAAGGCTCGGCACAGTCAATCCTTTCTGAAATGAGCAAACAAAAATCTGAAATTCAACCTTAACATAATCTGTCAAAATAAAGACTTTGAGATCTTTGTGAAAATTGATATTTGGCTTTTGGATGTAGCAATAACACAAGAAAAAAATGGAAGGATACAAACACAGAATATATTGATGAATTTCATGGGAGTAGAGTCTCTTGTAACAGAATTCCAAGATTAATGATGAGCTGCGTGTTGAAATCCAGGAATTGTTACATTTGTGTTTTGCTAACTGTGAGGAATAGGATTAGAACAACATTTATGAAACTACAAATCATAGATATGCACCAAAGTGTTTTTTTTTCCCCTATGGATGTCAGAATACTGACGATAGGACCAAGCAGCAAATCTCAGCATACTTGTAATCTTACTCACTACCAAAGGGTAGTTAGAAAAACACAGAAACATGAAAATTCTTAGAGCAACATTAAGCAAAAGGACTTTGCTCAAAAGCTTAATGCTGAATTTATCTAGACCTAGATCATAGTTTCTATGTAATTTCTTAAATATTTGATTTTTCAGATCCTGTGTGGGCAGGCTTCCTTTTTCCGTGGAGTGACATGAGCAGATTTATCTTTTTTTTTTTAAGTATTTTACTTTTTTTTTTTTTTTTTTGGTTCTGGGGATCGAACTCACGGCCATGTGCTTGCAAGGCAGGCACTTATGCCACTGAACTGAATTCCCTTTTTTCTTTTTTCTTTTTTTTCTTTTAATAGCCTTGAATCTAAAAAATGGTCCACGGCCAGCAATACTGGCCTCATGGGGCAGTGGCTAAAAAGGCAGAATCTCTGATCTCATACAGACATACTGAACCAGAACCTGAACTTTACAAATAATTTTTATTCATTTGTTGTTTACTTGATCAAATATATACAACATAAAGTTCCCCATATAAATACATAAGGTTCAGTGGCATTGAGTACATTCACATCCTTGTCCCATCTTTCATCTTCTCCAATGAGATGAGAGCTCTCCATTCCTCTCCTATTTCACCGTTCTACTTTCTATCTCTATGGGTTTGACTGCCCTAGGTACCTAGTTACAAGTGCAATCATGGGTTTTTCCCTTTTTGCAACTGGCTTATTTCCCTTAGTGTAACAACCTTGTCTATGCTGTGGCACCTGTCAGGGCTTCATTCGCCTCTAAAGCTGAGTAAACTCCATGATATGGGGGCGCTCCGTTTGTTTCCTCACTCATCTGTCAATGGACTCTGAGTTATTTTCCTTTTGGCCTTGTGTCTAATGTTGCTCTGAAAACTGATATGGAAGTATCACAGTTACTTTTTAACAAGATCCCATGCAATTTGAAGCTCAATAAAATTTGACAAAAAAATATTTAAGGGCATTGGATATTTTATGAAAATTAGTTGTTTAAATGAAATGATTTGGAAATCTAATATGACTTGGTCTTTTATAGAGATTATTAAGTGGTCATTGATTGAATACATATTTGTAAAACACAAAATATATGCTAAGTAGTATGAGTACAGATGCTACAGAATTGTATTGGCTATTATGCCAACTTTTATATAAAATTTGTTCAAATTTTTTTGAATATCAGTAGGCAAAGAACTATTTAAACTAGGCAGATCATAAATACATGCAAGCATTATATTATTAAAAGTAATTTTAAGTGGTCCTTTATTTTGAGTATGAGCTGTTCAACTGAAAACAAACCCAAAATATAATTTAAAAAGAAAAATCAAAGATACCTGATAGGAAATAGGAATAAAGACTGTGGAAATGGGAAAGAGCTAGAAATGGGGGAAGATGGGAGGCTGGGGATTGAAAGGGCAGAGAAAATGATTAAGATGTTACATGTACCAGTCCCCCAAGATGAATGCATTGTCAGGTACTGAAAACAAAGTTATTAAAAAACAAAACAAAACAAAACCAAAACCATTTCAGTCCTGATACTTTAAAGCATAAGCAGTTTTCCTTCCTGGGGTCCTACTCAAAGGAACCTTACAGTTATGTCCCTCCACTTCATACCTCTGGTTACTCATTGGTAGCATTCAACTGACTCCCAGATAATATGTAATTGAAACCTTCTCTGGATTTCGGGGCTGGCTTTGTTCTGTAGCCTTCTTTCCCTCTCAGCTGCAAGGCTGGTTTCCTGGCTTCTGCGTTCACAGCTCTACCTGTGTGAAGGTTTCTCTGCTACCCATCTCCATTCACAGCCTGGGAAGCACCAGAGAGACTGGGGGAAAGGAGAAAACCCTCCATCACTTCATTAGTTAACATCATTGGGAGTGTGATGTTTCCACTCACCACCATGAGAAACCAAAGGGTTAATGGTGTCTGCTTTCGTCTTCTAAAGGGCAACGAACGAATTCAGTGAATCCGTTGTTTCAGATGAAGGCTTTTAATATGCTGTTGGTACTGTGCACATAGTCTGGAAACGTATGAGCCAGTGTGTAATTTCAGTGCTTTCAAATACCAGCCCCAGAAAGGGCTTTCAGACACAGAAGTGGAACAAGGCTTCTCAGGCCTGGCTGCATGGTAACTTCAATGGTGAGCTTTAAGTATGTACTGGCGCTTCTGTCCCATCTCTATATATCCCAATGCAGTTACTCTGACACTGAGACCTGGTACTGTGCTCACACAGGTATGTATGTGTGTATACATTAAACTGTACACAAATCCACATATCTATCTCTATGTTGTCTTATGCATGCAGATATTTATAAATGTATTTATAAAAATATTATCTCATTTCTTTATATACTAGCTTTCTCTGTCTCACTACTGTATCTGTAGATAAAATCCAAAGACAGTGGGGTTAATTATTTGAGGCAGACTCTGAGCTAATTGTATTTAGTTTTTCATAAGAATGTCTTTGTTTTAAAGCTGGCCATGGTTGGGGATATAGCTCAGTGACACAGTGCCTACCTGGCAAGCACAAAGTTGTGGGTTCAAACCCCAGTACTCAAAAAAAAAAAAAAAAAAAAAAAGAAGCTGACCATGATTTTGGTCTATAATAACTTAGCTCTTAGCTTGTTGAGGTTACAAGTACAGTTTATAAAGAGTATTTTGGTCTAAGTCTTCATAATGCTAATCAGAAATATAAAAACCCTATCAGAATTATAAGTTTAAAAAAATTTTTAAATCAGTACATGCAGCCTATAATAAGGTAGGGACATGTACACTGTTCATCTCAGTTCTTTCTCATCCCTTTCCCTTCCTTCCATCTCTTGGTCCTTTTCCCCTTAGCAAAAATCTGTTTTCCCACTTCCTGTTATCAATCATTTGTTTTGCTTTTTATTTATATTTTGGGTTTCTCGTATAAGAGAAACCATATGATATTAAATTTGTGTGTCTGATTTATTTCACTTAGCATTATGGTCCATATATCAACTGATTAGATACATCTATGCTATGCGATCCAGATTATTTGCCAGTTTAGTTTCTAACTGATTTCTTGGCAACATGTCAAAAGCAAAAATTCTGCTAAAAATTAAAAACAGAATGAAAACAATGTCACAGTTTACTAGTTACCCTCATTTATCACTAATCAAATCATGTGAGGTCTGCCTCAATTTGATTTAACTCTCGTGGGTAACTCAGATTTGGAGCATCTGTCACTAACCTGGGATAAGGAACTGGCTAAGTCAGGACCAGAGCCAAGATTCACTAGCCCCAGGTTCAAGACTTACAACTTATGTAACCCGCAGCTGCTGCAAGAGAAGGGGCACAGGCAAAGTGCGGCCGCTGTGTTTGGCACTGTTTCTAAAGTACTGTTTCAGTTCATTGTACACCATGAGCCATGTTGCTTTCAACATAAAAACCAAACATGGAGTATCACTCTCTGTCCTCTGCAAGGAGTATTACATCTGATATTACTTAAACTGGCGAGTGATAAGGCTTACTGAACATGCTGAAAAACGACATGTTGGGGATTTTGCTCCGGAAAACAAAATATATTTTGGCGGAAAGTTAGTGGTTGGTAAAGAATACCTTGAGTTCCTTCCATCTGCCACACTGATTTTCTTCACACTTAACCAAAATCATAAAGCAAACCCAGGCGAGAGCAGATGAAATATTGAAACAAGTGTGAAGAGAACAGGTCAAAGGAGACTAGCGACTCAGAGATTAGCTGCTGGCGTCTCACTTCTCGGATGTGGGACGTCGTGAAAAGTTGCCTGTTGCAGTTCATAAGCTCACCAAAGATTTAATGTGCCTTGTCAGCGTTCAGAACATTACCTCAAGGAGACAGAGCCATGACTGAGCCTCAAAATGAAATATGCCATTGCTATTTATGTCCCTCTGGGTTCCATCTGGGAGAACTAAGAGCAGATTTGTGTTCAAAGCCCTGTTGTACAAGTTTGTTTCCTTAGATAATACAATATTTCTCCATACCATAAATTCTAGTCTTTCTTGTAAAATAATTCTATCTTGAAAGAAAAATATTCTACCTTGAAAGGAAAATATTCTGTCTTGAAAGAAAGTCATAAAGAATATGAAAGGAATTTTTAATTTTGGTTTTTAAATATTATCAGACTTAAATGGGCATAACTTTAACCAAATTACACAATAGTACTTTGCATTTAATTATTTTAGAAATGTATCTCTTTGAAAAAGATATATAATATATATTATATATTTATGATATTAGTTTTCTAGATGCTGAGACAAAATACCTGCCATCTGAAGTTAAAGAAAGAAAGGTTTATTTTGGTCTATAATTTGTAGAAGTTTCAGTCCATAATTGGCTGGTTCCAAGGCAAAGTGGCATGGCAGAGGTGATTCACACAGGAGAAACAGTTCATGGTGGGAAGAAGGCAGCAAAGTATTAAAGAAACAAAACAGCAAGCTACAAGCAACTCTTTCTGTCTCTGATATTCTGTCCAGCTACCTACCATGCCCATACCCAGTTTTTACCCTTAATCATTTAATCCTACCCAATACTATACCAAATGGATCAATGGACTACTTTAGTAACACACATACTTGATACCAACATCACACAATTCCAGTCACGCACACTAGATGCAGTCACCTCTGAAAAGTCCCAGCTATGACTGCATGAGGCTTTGGGGGGCATCTAGACACAAGCATATATATGTTATTCAGGGCAATATATAAATATATATATATATATATATATATATATATATATATATATTTATATAGAGAGAATATATATATATATTCTCTCTCTCTCTGTCTCTCTCTCTGTGGACCTTGCTATGATTTATACAAAGGAAAGAGGTAGGAAAATGGGGCTCAACACAATGAACCTAATGTAAATACACTAATATAGATAAACTATTTGTAAATAGTTAAGATGATGACTACATTCTACCAGTAATATCATTGTATATTGTAAAAGCTGTATGGGTGATTTGAGAAAAGAGTCTAGCGTAGCTGTAGGGACCATGTTACTACTCTGAACTTATAATTTTTAAGCTGTAACTCCTTTACTCTGTACCTTTAATCATATTCCACATAGAATGAAAAGGTACACATAATTTATATGATCACTAGATATATTTCTGATTTTATTCCTTTTGTTGCAAGTCTGGGTCTGTGTTGTATAATTTCACAATATAGTAAGAAAGATCTTGATGGTGATGATTAAACTTGGCCATCACTGGAACCAAGCAAAGTTAAGAAATCATTGTAGATATCAGTAATACCATCTTTATTTGATATTGAAAAGATCAAGTTGCCTCTACTGGTTCTTACAAGGAGAATGTATCCTCTTCCAGTAGTTCCTTATCTCTAAATTATCTCTTTTCATACTAAAAAATTTATTTGGTAAAGTATAATGAAATTCCCTATATAAATTATATTTAAGTGTATAGCTAGCTTTGTTAAAGATATTATGCTGATTAACTGTGGTGTTAACTGGCATGGATTAGGAAATGCCTCATGGAGCAGTGCAGCACAGTTCCTAGAATGTCTGAGTGACTGATTTGTAAGCCACAGTCTGAAGAGGAAAGACCCACCCAAGATGTTGGCAGCACTATCCAACATGTCTTGTTCTGGATGGAGTATAACAGGAAAGAAGAAGGAAGTCCTCCCTCTTGCTTTTTTGCAGTAGACCCAGACTTCACCGTCACCTTTAGACATTCATCTCCAGTTCCTTCTGGCTTCCAGGGAAGACTCCACAGCCTTCAGCACAGAACTTCTGGCCTTCTGTTAGGGGACTCTGTAGTGAGCTCAGGCTTTTGACTTCTGGCTGGATCCTCCAGACAAAGTACATAGATTGTGTTTTGGCGTTTTTCTATCCCTCACTTCATAGGTGGCCATTGAAAGCCTACTTTGTAAATCCTGGATATAGATCATAATATGTTTGTATTGAATCTGCTCCTTTAGTTATCCCTGATGCAGACATTCACATTATTGTGCAATTAATCTTTAGCACGTCTCAATTTTGCAAAACTACAACTTTACACCTACTTTCCCTTGCAATACCCTCTCACAACCACCATTCTATTTTCTTCTTCTATACACTTGACTGTATAGATTATGTAAGCGGAAGCATACAGTATTTTTACTGGCTTATATAAATTATCATAATTTCTTCAAGGTTCATCCATGTTGTGACATATGTCATAACTTCCTATGTTTTTAAAACTGAATAACATACCACTGTATGCATATACCATATTTTGTTTATTCATTACCCCATTGGTGGACACTTGAATTGTTTCCATATTGTGAATAATGTTGCTATTCACATAGTTGCACAAATATCTCTTCAAATCTCTAGTTATCATTTTAATACTTTAGTTTCCAAATTGTATAACAAGATAAGAAATATTTTTTAAATCATCTATTGCCAATCTAAGAGTATTAGGTTTCAAGGATTAAGTTTGCACATTGTTCTAATCAGTACATGACTTATATTTCCACCAATACAGTTTAAAAAAATTATTTTAAAAACCACAATCAGTCTTGTCTTTCTATCCTTTCTTATTTTCTATAGCTCCTGTCCCTGAAGTAGATACATTAGTATCTGAAGATGTCAAGCTCTACAGAGGAAAGAGATAGATGGTGGAGAGGAGATCATCTGAGTAGAGACACTGGCCACACTGAACGAATAATTGACTAAGTAAATTATGTCAAGTAATGTGAACCAGATTTCTAATTATCTTGGAAAGGATTTACAAAGATCAGAAAGGAAAAAGTAGAAATAAGATAATGGTTTGGAAATGGAAGTATCACTGTAAATTCACGTGCAAGTGTTTGTGTTCATGTGTATGAATCTGTGTGTAAATAAATGCACATATGTATGTATAAATGTGTGCATAAAGCAGACACAGATAGATGTGTGTGGGGGGGATATCTCTCTGTCTCTTATGTCACTGTCTCTATCGCTATCTCTATCTTCTACCTCTGACTATCCAGAAGCAGTGACATCCAGGAGAAATGCTGTCCTCCACTAAAATAAATCAGGATCTTTAAGAAAAATGGCAGATCCATGGATGATTTGTAGAATATGTTGAAAATTGTGCAATCATTTATGTCAGAAATTAAGGAAATGTTTATGAATGGATGAGGACTTGTCCAAAGGACCACAAAATCACCTTGACAGAGTTCATTCCAGGTAAGTTTGGGCAATGTAGACTCAAAATAAATAATGAATATTAGACTTCAATTAATAAAACAGAAATCTTTGAAGCCTTAAAAATATAAAAAATAAATAGCAGAGAAAGAATGTTTCTGACAGCAAGATGTCAACTAATAATTGTAGAAGGATATGACTGATGTGGTAGCCACCATTTGAAGATCATCAAAGCTGTAGGAATAAATAGGTGCTAAGGGTATGTTTAGGGGGTTGACTGAGGAGCAGGATATTAGCATAATGTAAGAGCCTTTCCCCACAAAATACTGCTCAAATAAAAGGGTGGAAAGAATCTGTATAATTTACAGTGGGAAAGGCTCCTAGGCACAAACTTGACCCAATGATCAGAAACTAAATCATTTAAAGAGGGAAGAATCCCCTCTGCCTGCTTCTTGATGAAGTACAGTACAGAAGGGCCAGGCATCCTTTTGATAGAATTACTGCCATGAATACCAGCCCTACACTGAATGGTGAGGAAAGGCAGGGGAGGTTACATGGAGGTCATGAGAGGCAGCGACTCTGAGGGAGCTGCTGAAGGAGCCTGAGAACAACATGACGAGTGAGTG
Organism: Dolichotis patagonum; assembly: GCA_004027295.1. Taxonomy (NCBI): domain Eukaryota; kingdom Metazoa; phylum Chordata; class Mammalia; order Rodentia; family Caviidae; genus Dolichotis; species Dolichotis patagonum. The sequence goes on along the minus strand of PVJX010006077.1, from coordinate 49,884 downwards.
CAGTCGTTCTTCTTACACAGATTCCGGGCGAGATGGAAAGAAGAAGTGTTACTGGGATAGCTGAGCAAATCTGAGCTATGTCTAAGGTAGTGATTACTAGCATTGATTTTTTTGACAGCAAGAGTAGGAAGTTGGAAATGTTAGGAGGGCATCTTTGGGAAACACAGTGAAGAATTTCGGGACTGGAATTCTGGGTGGACTTTACATGCCAGTTTTTTGTTGAGCAAGTGGAATAACTTCCTTTAAGCTTTGCTTCCTTATCTGAAGGATTGTGATAGCAGAATTATTGAGAACATTAAATGAGGTAATGCATAGAAACTCAGCCTGTTGTGCAGCACAGAAAATATTCTCAGTATATTTGGCTGTCATCATCATCATGATTATCATTTTCTTTCCCTTCATTCTCCAGACATTTGTCTCACTGTCTCCCTTGAGACACTTCTCAAGCCAAGTGGCACTTTGATTTGTCTTTTTACATGCAGCATGTCGCACAAGGACCAGTGCATTTACAGGCTTAGCCATCTTATCAGAGTGAATTGACTGGTCACAGATTGATATGCTCCACGGGGAGAGCCGATGGATATGGTGTTCATGCTGAGCAAGGAAGCAATATCACAGTGGACATGGAATGAATTTTTGTCTTAAATCTCAGTTCACTTAAAATCATGGGGGAAATTGCAGAAGAACAAGATTTTCTGAATGCTAGCCACTGCCTGGCTTTCAGCTCCCTGCCAGAAAGTGTCACAAGGTCAGCCTTCCCTGAAACAGTTTGGCACTTGTGCCTTTGGTGTGGCTGGAAGCCATCAGTGGAAAATAGTCTTTTTAAAAAATCCACTAGACATAAGTTTTAGTTTAGAGGAAAGGATAGGAAGAAAAATAATAAAGCACAGCATCTGAGGATTTCTAGATCACCTGAATCTTGTTCCAATGACAAATTGCTTCCCTGTAAAAGCAGCAGCCAGAAACTAAACTTCAGTTTAGATGGATGCATTAAAATGTTTGAAATGAAGAAATCGAGCAAACTAATGGAATATTAAACTCTATCATCCAACTTCTGTGTCTGTTCCCGAGATAGTCTAATATAAACCAAGCTAGTGAAGCTATCCCTTATGATTTCGACCACAAGGAGTGCTCAAACTCTCCCTGTGGTAGATGTTGTCTGTTGCTTGTCATTAAAATAACCTTTACTTAAACAAGAGCTATGATATACAATTTTGTGTCCTCTGAAGTTGTTTGATGCATCAGATATAAACATTGAACATACTTAATATCAGAACTAGTATCAGAACTTTTCCACAAAAACAATAAAATCGTGTGGTAGCAAGGGCTTTCGTGGTCTTCTACTGCTTTTTGTCTTTGTTTGGAAGTATTTTAAATAAAATAAACACAAAAGGGTTTTCTTATAAGTTCTCAATTTGAAATAAGCCACTTCACCACCCACTGGCCAAATGCAGGTTACAGATGCTGGCACCCTAAATACTGGATAGCATGCTGTCTATTAGGATGCAAATGTGTTAGTTCTGGTTATTTTTAAATGAGGAAAATAAATCTTAAGATCAAGCGAGATTTAGATGAAGTGAAAAAAATTCTCTGAAAAGTTATAGTTTTGATGTCTCTCTCTAGATTAATTTAATATTGGACATGTGTAGCATAATCACACCTTCTCTATTTTGTAGCAATTTTTCATGTGAGAGTGTGAATAAAAGGCCACATTTTCATTTTTGCATTGATATTTTCAAAAAGAGAAATGCTTTCTGGATGGGTGACATGTGCAGGGAATGTATACATTGTCCCTTGATATCTGAGGTGCTCTCTTGGTAGTCTTTTGGGAACCTGTATGACTCATTTAGTAGAACACAATGAAGATTTGGCTGGCAATTGGATGTTCAGTACCAGTCCCAGTTTGGTCACTAATACACCTTGTGGAGCTTACCTATTCTTTATATCTCCTTGGGGAATCTCAGTTTCCTTCCATAAAGAAAGGGAATGAGTCTTAGTAGTCTCTCAGGCCCCACTGCTGTGTAAAATTTTAATATTCAAGCCTGTAAAGACCAGTGTGCATCATTTATCACTCTTCTTTTTCAGGAATTACAGGATACATTTCTTGCCTGTAGCACTTACCATATCCCTTTGTGATCGTTTATTGAGGATTGCTTAGACAGAGTAAGGGCCATGCTCTTTCTGCCTATGTGTCCTCACAGGCGGGCACAAGTCAGCATCCTGGAGGAGTGTACAGAACCTTAGGTTTTGAAATCCAAGTGATGTAAGTTTAAATTCTGACATTACTACTCTATTGTGGTCACAGTAGACATGCTAAGAAGTTTATAGAAGAGGCAATTTATAGACTATGGGAAGAATTAAGGGAATAAGAGGAGTCTAAGGTATCAGGAACTAAAAACAGCAGGACGTAATCATTTCTTTTATGCCAGGAAAAGAGAAGAGAGAAAGTGAGCTGCATTACCAGACACCCCAAGAGAAATGGGTAAGTGAACCCTGACAGGACCTGCCATGCAGCAGCATTGGCTAGAACCATCCCAAGGCTGGGAGAGAAGAAAGCGCTCCAGGACTTCTCTTCCACCTGCTGATCTCTTGGCGCCTTCTGTTAACTAAATACAACTGGAAATCTAAAAGCAAAAGAACTCAGGTGGTGGAATTTGCAGAAATCAGACAGTTCAAGACAAAAAACTGCGGAGAATACATCCCCATGAAGAAAATGGAATATAATTGCCTCCCAGCTTTAAGTATGGAGGACATTTATGATTCCTTGAACTTCAGTTTACAGTAAAACTGATGCTAATATCACTCAAAGCATTATGATAATAAAGAGAATATATATATGTATATATATATGTGAGTATATTATAAAGATGCTCAATAAATAAATAGAATACACATTTACTTGTTGAAAAAAAGGAACATGCAAATGACACAGAGCAGGTTAAATCTGCTGTGGCATGACCCAATCGAGCTGTTAGTATACGTACATTCGCAATGTGCTCTGTTGGTGACTACAGAGCACTGTATGGGTAAGGTGACACTCATGGATATGGAGCTGTGCTATTGTCGGCATGAGCTGTGATCACACAGGCTGCTCCACCACGCTGTGCTCGGTGGACTGTTTATACACTGTGACTTGCCTGAGGGGGGCTTCCTGTGTAAAAGTCCCACCTTTGATTTTAAGTATCTTAGTAATAACTGCGAGGCACTCGGATGATGTAACACAGAACAGAAAATTGAGCTGGGGACCACTGTCTCATTGAAGAGGATGGCTGTGCAAAACAGGGAAAATACACTGAGAGACAGCAGGAGCTCAGCTGCCTGCACTCAAGCACAGAAGGGAAATGTCAGCAAAGGACTCACAAGAGAATACACTGATCTACGATCTATGTGCACATATTTCAAGGCTGCCTGCCCATTCAGTAATGTCTTAAATCTGGAGTTTTCTTAACTAAAAAATAGAAGTATAACCATAAAATTTAAAAAGCAACTATAAGAAAATTCTCCATAAAATTGATTTTACTTAAGAGAAGCATTGATAAATGATTTTTAAATTTCTATGTATTTGTTACAACCAAAGGAAATATTACTCTTTACAAACTTATTTTTTCTTGCTTTGCATACCTTTAATCAGTTACCACTCTTTAAATATCATCTAGATGGACCCAATGGTGCATGCCTATTATCTCAGCACTTGGGAGGCTGAGGCAGGATGCTTTCTGCGTGGTTGAGGCCGGTCTGGGTTACATAGTGAGATTGAGGGCAGCCTCAACTTCATAGCAAGACACTGTCTCTAAAAAGTATATACATACATACTTTTTTCAGACAGTATATATCTATCTATATATCTACATATCTATATCTGTATCTGTATCTATATCTATATCTATATATATCTGCAGGGTGGCTTTACCTTGATGATACTGCCCATTTTATGAAATCTTAGACTTTTCTCAAAAATGGTGTAGAAAGATGTCTCCACATGATGATGACTGATGGAGTTGATTTTAATTACTCTTTTTTGATTATTCCATCTTAAATAAATGTATCCCCTATAAAGTGGATGTGCGCTTAGGCAGGATAATACTAGAGTTGTGAAATGACTACAATATGTAATTATCTCTTAAACATTTCAAACTCAGAGAGTTTGAGGGCCTTGGTCACTCTGAGTTGAGTAGATGAAGAAAGTTAATATAGATGACCTAGTTCCTGATGATAAATATAATGATATCTCATAGATAAATCAGAAAGAAAATTTTAAAACTTGTGACACATACATTTTATAAATACACAAATTAATAAGATCATGACCCAGAGCTACTGGCGGGAAGAGGGCCCAAGACTGGCTCCATCTCCCTCCACTGACAGGAATAAAGTCCACAGGATGGATAGGCAGGACTAGTGATGCTGAAAAGTCCAAAGCAACAGTAACAATATAAGCCCGAAGGTGGTGTTGTGGCTTAACTGTGCCCCCAAAGCTTCATGCAGTCATGGACGCAGCTGATTCTAGCATTTGTTCTTGGTTCACTGTCTCGTGCTGGGATTGGCAGTGTGAGTACTACACCCGCCCAGGGGCAGGGAGCTGGCATACAATAAGGGAAAGGAAGGAGGCGTGCTTTTCTCCTTTTGCCTTTTCACTCTTGCTGCTTTTGGAATCTGCCAAAGCCACCATGAATGGCTGCCCCTCAGCTACACCACCCAGCCTTGGAACCAGTTGAGTATGGACTGAAACCTCTAAAAACTGTAAGCTAAATAAACCTTTCCTTCCTTCATTTTGGGTGTTAAGTATTTTGTCTCAACAGTGAGAGAAAAATAACCAAGACAAAAAACTAGCACAAATCCTCCCACAGTCTTGGCTAGAGTACACATTCTGGGGTCAGATTTGGGCCTACCACAGAACTGTGGACATTAAAAGGACTCTCACTGCTTTTATTTTTATCTGTCTGATGGGTTTTCCTCTCAGTAGTCAGCTGGGTTAGTGTGTTTGGTTTTGCAGTTTATTTTAATTTCATTTTTGTTGATGTTGTTGCTATTTTTTTGTTTGTTTTTTCTTTTTTCCCCCTGTTTTTCTCTCCATTTTGTTTTGGCCTTTTTTGTTTTTCTTTCTAAACATTTGGGTTTTTTCCATGTGTGATTATTCTTGTTTCCTGATTTTAAATTACTTTGTCCTTATCTTTTTGATCTTTTCTACTTTCTTTTCCCTCTCATTGATGATGCAGATCACTAAACTTTTACTTTGTATTATTCCAACTCATCCTATTCCTCTACTTCTTCAACTATCTTCCTTAGTTTTTCATTGGGTAAACATTGTCTCTTCTCTTTCTGGTTCACTTTAATACTCTTAGGCTTTCTCTTCCAATCTTTCTCAAGATTACTCAAATCTTGGATGATCATCCCTTGCCCACTGTGCTTCTACTATGTTTAAACCCATCCACCTAGCCATCTTACCCCCATTCATTTTAAACTCCCCCACAACAGGGTAATACCATTCTACTATATGGAAACATGCTGCTTACAAGTTCTCGGTAAAAATTGGATTATATTATATAACTATAGAACTTGTTCCTGTGGTTTAAGATAACAGGCTAATAGTTACCATAGTTTGTCTATAGTCAAGCTGTACTTGTGTCTATTTGTTATTGCTAACTGTACTAGTTTAACCAGGAAGCCATACCTGTTATTATCAGTTTTTTCTCCCCTATATGACAACACTGAGATTTTAAGGATCCATAACCATCACCCCATTCAAGTACCTAAGGAATGGACTTTGAGTCAAAAAGATAGCAGCTCCACATTTTTAATATATAGGCAAGGTATATTCTTGGAATAGACAAAGACCAAGAAACACCTATATCTAGAAGATATCTTTGAGAAACACACATGACCTAGGAAAGCCTCAACACCAGGGATAAAGCATAAGAAGTCTACAAGCATCCAGACAGAATACAAAATAAAATAAAAAATAGAAAACAACAAGAAGAAGCAAAATGCATTCCAAATGCCCAGCCCAGAGTACAAAGAGATAGAGGAAATCAGAAGCCAGTCACTGGAACTCTTTGAAATGATAGCAGCAGAAGAGAAAAAAAACAAATGGAAAAGGCTATGAAAAAAATAATATCCTAGGAGCAAAGAGAAATGATAATCAAAATGAAAGAAAGCAAAGTAGACATAGATTTTAAAAAATAGAAGTTAGTAAAATGATGGAAAGCATGAATGCTCATCATAAATAAGAAATGGAGTCAGTGAAACAGATCCAAATAGAAATCTAGAAAATTAGAAATTCTTTTGAAAGTATATGCAACAGATTGAATGAAAGTGAGAACAGAACATCAGACCTGGAAGACAGGAATGTGACTAGCAACCAGTAAAAGCAAAAATATATTTGAAATATCAAGAGACCACAAAAAATCAACCCAAAAGTCACAAGATGAAGCAAAGAAGAGCAACATAATATTGATTAGAGTCACTGAAAAGGTTGGAGACCCTGAAAATTCCATTAAAAACCTCTTCACAGAAATAATGGTAGAAAACTTCCCAAACATGGATAAAGAACTTGACACACAAAAATTGAAGCATGTAGAACTCCAAATAACTATTAGCAAAAGAAATCTACACCAAATACTGCAGAAATACAAGAACAAAATATTAAAAGCAGCTAGAGAAAAGAAACAACTTATCTATTAAAGAAAGCTCATCAGAATTAGAGGTTTCTCAACATAAAGCTTCAAATCAAGGAAAGCTGGATTATTTCAAGTCCTAACAGCAAGCAATCTTCAACCCAGATTGATGTACTCTGCAAAACTATCTTTCAAATTCAACAGAGAAATAAGATACTTCCATGACAAAGAACAACTGAAAAATTCATGACCACCAAACTAACTCTACAGAATGCTCTGAAGGATATATCAGAAAGAGATAACAAAGACCACAAATACACAAATACAACAGAAAAAAAACTGCCAAGCAGGACAAGCAATTAAACAGAAAAGACAATAAACCAGCAACAGGAAAATAATGTGCAAAAGATAATCCAATATATCCATTATAACCATCAATGTAAATGGTCTTAACTCACCAATCAAAAGAAGCAGACTGGCAGAATGGATCAAAAAACAATACCCTGAATTGAAGAAACACATTTAACCCAAAAAGGAATTTATAGACTAAAAGTTAAAGTATGGAATCAATTCTTCATGACACAGAAACCCAGAAAAAAAGCAGGGGTAGTTATTCTATTTGCAGACAGTGTAAACTGTAAGACAAAACTGATCAAAAAAGATGTGAAAATTCACTACATACTTCTTAAGTAAAAACTCTGAGAAGAGATAACAATCATAAATATATACGCACCAAATAATACTGCACCCCACTACAAGTGCAAGTGTTAACAGACATGAATAACCAAATAATGATAACACAATGGTAGCAGAGGAACTTAATAACACACTCACACAAAGATAGATAAACCAGTCAAAAAATTAACAAAGAAATACCAGAATTAAACCAAACCTGTAAAAAGTACAGTCAGTAAATATCTACATAGTGTTCCACCCAAAAACATTAGAATGTATATTCCTTTCCTCTGCACAAAGGTTGTTCTCCAAAACAGACCACATACTAGCCCACAAAAGATGTTTAAATGTAGAGGTATTGAAGTCATTAATTGCAGACTATATGACCATAGCAAAATGAAACAAGAATGCAATGACAAAAGAAATCACAAAAACTACACAAACACATGAAAATGAAACAACACGTTTCGAACAACCAATGGGACACAGACAGAGCAAATTAAACATGCAATTACACAGTACATACAATTAAACAACAATGCTGATACAACATACTGAAACTTATGGGACTAGATGAAAACAGTCTTAAGAAGGAAATTTATAGCGATAAACTCTCATATCAGGAAAACAGAACTAGTAAAACAAAACAAAACACCTAATTTTGAATTTCAAACTTCAAAAAGAAGAACATATCAAATCCAAAACTCATATGAGGGAGGAAATTACAAATATAAGAGCAGAAATTAATGCAACTGAGACTAAGAAAAAAAGGCAAAGAATCAAAAGGTTGGTTCTTTGAAAGAATTAATAAAATTAGCAAACCATTAGCCAATCACCTCAAAAAGAGGAAAGAAGAACACCAATTTAAGCAATTAGGAATGCAAAGGGGGAAATCACAACAGATCCTATAGAAATTCATAAGATCATCATTACCCACTATGAGAACCTATATTCTGATCAAATGAAAAACACAAAAGAAAAGGACAGATTCTTAGACAAAATCCAACTGCCAAAAATAAATCAAGGCAATATGAAAGTTCTAAAATAGTCTGATATCAGCCATTGAAATTGAAAATGTAATAAAAAATTCACCAACAAAGCAAAGCCCAGGACCTGACAGGTTCACAGCTGAATTCTACAAAATTTTAGAGAAAAAACAATGTCACTAATGGTGAAACTCCTTAGGGAAATTGAAAGAGAAGCAATGCTTACAAAATTATTTCTGGAGGCAAGTATTTCCCTGATTCCAAAACCAGAGAAGAATCCAACAAAAAAAGAAAACAAAAATCCTCAATAAGACACTGGCAAACAGAATGCAGCAAATCATCAAGAAAAGTATACACATGACACAGTTGGATTCATATCAAGGATGCAGGGATGGTTCAACATACACATATCAATAAATGTAATATACCATATTAACAGAACCAAAGACAAAAATCACATGATCATCTCAATAGATTCAGGAAAAGCACTTGACAAAGTCCTACACCCATTCATGACAAAAAAAAAAAGCTACAGAAAACTGGAATTGAGGGACTTTATCTTAATCTGATAAAAGCCATCTATGACAAATCAACAGTGAGCATTATAGTAAATAATCAAAAACTGAAAGCTTTCACTCTAAAATCAGGAACAAGGCAAGGATTTTCACTATCACTGTTCCTATTCAATATAGTTCTGGAAACATTAGCCAAAGAAATTAGGCAAGAGAAAGAAATAAAATGAATAAGGATAGGAAAGAAAGAAATTAAATTGTCATTTTTTGAAGATGACATGATACTCTACATAGAAGACCCCAAAAGCTCCACCCAAAGACTTAAAGATTTAAAAACCAAATTTAGTAGTGCAGCTGAATACAAAGTTGACACTCAAAAATCAATAGCATTCCCATACACAAACAACAAACACATAGGAAGAAATTAGAGAAATCACATCTTTTAAAATAGCACTCAAAAAATGAAATACTTAGGAATCAATCTAATGAAAGAAGTAAAAGAACTATGCATTGAAAACTAAAATACTCTGAAAAAGGAAATTGAAGAAGATATCAGAAAATGGAAAAATATCCCTTGCTCATGGATAGAACAGCAGTGTGAAAATAGTCCTACTCTCAAAACTGTTATGCAGATTTAATGCAACCCTAGTCAAAATAGCATTAGCATATCTCACAGAACTAGAGAAACAAACAAACAAAAAAGAACTAGAGAGAACATTCCTAAAATTTGTTTGCAGCCAGAAAAGATCTAGAATAGCAAAAGCAGGCTGGGTAACAAAGGCAAGGTAGGAGGCATCACAATCCCTGACTTGAAATTATACTATAAAACTCCTGTGATAAAATCAGCATGCAACTGAAAAAAAGAAAAACCAGACCTGAGGAACAGTATAATACAACAAAAGATACAGGCATAACCACAAACACACTAAACCACCTTATCTTAGACAAAGAAGCCAAATACGTTCACTGGAAGAAAGAAAGCCTCTTCAATAAATGGTGCTACAAAAACTGGCTTTCCACATGCCAAAGACTAACACTAAAACCATGTCTATCACCATGCACTAAACTAAAAATCAAAATGAATCAAAGATCTAAATATTAAAACAGAAACAAAATATACTGGAAGAGAAAATAAGTAAAAATCTTGAAGACATAGGTGTAGGCAGAGACTTCATTAACAAAACCCAGTCTGCACTAGAAATACAACAAAGAATCAACAAATCCGATCTCACCTTATTAAAAAGCTTTTGTACAGGAAAAATCACCAAGAAAGTGAACAGATAATTCATAGAGTGGAAAAAAATAATAGCCAGTTATGCCTCAGACAAAGGATTTGTGTCTAGAAAATATAAAGAATTTAAAAAAATCAAGCCCCCAAAATTCAAAGACCTGATCAAAAAATGGGCATCTGGGATGAATACACATTTCTCAGATGAAGACGTACAAATAGAAAAATAAATACATGAAAAAATGTTCATCATTATTGATCATTCAAGAGATGAAAATTAAAATAACACTGAGATTCCATCTCATTCCAGAAAGAATGGCCACCATCAAGAAATCAACTAACAACAAATGCTGTTGGACTGTGAGGAAAAATGCACCCTTCTCTACTGTTGGTCGGGTATAGACTGGTGCAACTACTGTGGAAGTCAGTGTGGAGACTCCTCAAAAAATGAGGATTAAAGGTTCCATTTTACCCAGCTATTCCCCTTCTGGGTATCTTCCCAGAGGGAAGATAGTGCCACATAATAGTGGCACAATTTGTAATAGTTAAGTCTTAGAAACAACCCAAATGCCTATCCACTGAGGAATGGATAAAAAGGATGTGGTTAATATATATTTATATATTACTCAGCCATAAAAAAGAAAACCTGAGACTTTTATAAGTAAATGGATGCAACTGGAAACCATATTTGTAAGTGACATAAACTAGATCCACGTGTGTAAATGTTGTATGGTCTTACTAATATGAAAATCTGAAAGAGCAAACAAAATCTAAAATGCACAATATATACTGTGACTGGGGAAGAAACTGTTCAAAAAAAAAAAGAAAAACTGTGATGGGAGAAAGGCAAAAGCAAAGAAAGCAAAAGGAAAAAAATATAAACAAGACAGGTAAGATAGTTATACAGCTGGTTTCTCCTGGTTCATTCAGGGTAATGTTTTGTGATAGAATTTTCTGGACAATGCTTCATTCCTGTGTCTTGCACTCTGAACAACTACTGTGGATATAACAATACATAATGTGTTAATTTTTGTTACTATCCTACTAGCCTGTTTTAAAACACTGTTTTACTGCTATTTATTACATTTTTAATTCAAATCAAAAGTATGTTCTATGGAATGCTATTTTGTGTCTTTAAAATGAAGTTTATAAGGGCTATGAAGTAATGTGTAGTGAAATTTTATACCCAATAGTTATTTATATTTATATATTTGCTTGTACATTAGGTATCTGCTTAATAAAACTTCACAGTTTATTTTGAAATGTGTAGAATCTAATATTTATAGATTTGTAAACACTTCACAGTGGTCAACATTTTCAGGATTTGGGGGGGTTACTGGGTATTGAACTCAGGACTTTGTGCTTGCCAGGCAGGTGCTGCACCACTGAGCTATATCCTTGGTCCTTTTTTAAAAATGCTGTTAAATTATATTTCTGATTATGTGATTTTTTTCTCTAATTCCATTAATATAACCTCATAATTCAATGTAGACCTAGACTGTTATTTGCAGACCATCATAAACCCATTCAAGACTATTCCATAGGGAAACATTTTTCTGATATGGATCCACCTTTTAGATAAATTCTCCATCATTCCATTTGATGGGATACAGTTTTCTGCCAAGTTTCAGAGAATTTGTTTTATAGAAAACAAATTTTCATTTATTTTTTTCTAAATTTTATAGTTGTCTATTAACATGTAAGTATTCACTAATACACATATCTTAAAGTATATAAGTATAAATCTATACTTATGCAAATATGTGTGATATAAATTTGATGCTAGAAATTTGTAATAGAGTCTAATCCATTTTTAAGCCTGATACAAATTGTTTGAAACTCATTTTTAAGCTGTCACCTTTGTCCTTGTTAACACTCCCCTATTCATGTGATCATGATATAACCTCTTAATTTCTTTCCCCACACATCTAAAACCCAATACACCTCACAGTTCTTGAGCACCACTGAACCTGATATTCAACACCAGAGACATATAAGAAGTTCCCCTTTGATGTGTGGTTTATTTAATGTAAACAACTGACAACTCCCCCAAGAAAGCGCAAGGCTTCCCCTCTCCCTCTCTGGTAATCCACTTGGTACCTGAGGTCTTGTCACCTCTAAACTTCCTATAAATCTCCTAATGGCACCAATAGACTTTTGGGGACCTGCGAGTGATGTTTGTTTGTTTGTCTCATTCATGTTTCTTTTACCTCCCTAGAGGACCTCACCTGATGCACACACCTGAAACTAACTTTCCCCTTTTGTATCTCTCCTAGAAAGCAGCTGTACTGATTTACGGTCACTCTCATGACAGCAACCTCAAGACCAAATTAAAAAGAAACCAGTATTATAGAAATCACAAAAATTGGTCAGCAATTATTAATTTGATTTAAATTCCTTATTAAAAAAAGAATTGTCAAATAAGGAAAAGAGATGTGGGTCTTAACAGTTCAGGATATGCTGCTCTCTGCTCCTGTATGCATTATATTATGCCCCCCTACAAATACATTGCAGATCTGAAACAGAACCAAAATAGGAAAATGTGTCCTTTCTCATCAAACGGTCTAGTCAACTAGAAACAGGTGATGTGACCTACTTTGCATTTTGCATGGATTATTTTTCTTGTCTCAGGGATTTGTATTCCCAAAATTGAAAACAGTTTAAAATAGGAAAGGTGTGAGCTTATTAGCACAGTAATACCCTCTAAATTCTCACTCCCTGGTGAAAGTAGAAAAGTGCTAATTAATCGATTGCTCAATTAGGAAAGGCTCTTAAGAGCACATTTGTCCTGGGAAAATATAAGCAGCTGATGATCTTATAAGCAGCAGCTGATAAATGCATCTCACAGGAATTACGTTTAAAGTAGAGAATTTGGGGTATAACTCTTCAAACAAAAATATATTATGACTGAGAGATGTACTCCCACTTAAAAGTCGTTAGTTTTGGAGATGAACTGTCTTTAATTAGATAATATATACATCTGTTATTCATCAAAAAAGATAAAGAACAGCTAATATTTATCTAGTCTTTCATTTTAGTAATTATTTACTGGGTATTGATTTGCATTCAGAGTATTTTGGGAGGGTTTGTTAATATATTCAAAGTGCTTAGGCTCTGAAAGGGAAGAGAATAATATCCAGAAGACAAAGCATTAACAAAGAAAGAAATGCACATCTTCAATGCCACCAGTGTGGCAGTGCACTGTCGCATGTGTGTTTTGCGACCTTATTAACATAAGGGGCACTGTGTTGGGAATGGAGGCTGGGTAGACCCGAGGCACAGAGACCCAAGGAGACAGAACTGGAAAGAGAAGCGGGAGGCTGCAAAGAAACTAAGGCTAGGTTGGCAAAGGACCATGTGGGTTACAAGTAGAAATTTAAATCTTATGAGGAGAGAGAACAAATTGTTTTAAACTATGGATTAATATGATCAGCCTTGATTTTTAGAATAAGTCTGAAGTCAGCGTAGAGGAATAAGAAATGCAGAATTGTAAGATGGAAGGCAATGACAATAGCTGTATTTCCTCAGAGAAAGCTCAGAGGAGAAAAATCTGATGACTTAAGTTAGAAACTAGGTTAGAGATCATTAACTAGCTGTGCGATCTCATGAATAACAGAACCTCCCTGAATGGCCGTTTTGTAAGTCTCGAAAGCTACAGGACATACCTACTTCATGGGCCTGAGGTTTCAGCTCTTGGGTACCCATAAACCCAGTGATGTGGTAGCTGAACAGGCAGGCCCTTAGACAGCTAGGACCCCGGCCCAGGACCCCGCCGCTCCCTCTCCTGTCTTCTGCTCTAATGTTCTTCTTCTGGTTCAGGGCACTCACTCTAACGGTTTTGCCTTCTTTCACAGTCCTATCCCGATTTCTAGCCACTTTGCATAGAAGCCAGTTAACCATGTTTCTGTTTTCAATCTCAGAAGCTCTGTCTTTGGAATCATCCTCTGTCCCACGATTGGTGACCATCCTGCCACCCTTCCCTGGGTTGAGACAGTTCTCCGGTGTCACCCTAATCTGTTTTTCTGGGAGTCTAGAAACAATGAAACTAAAATAAGAATATTCAATGGAACGTTTATTAAAGTTATAGTACAATGTTCATGAAATAAAGTAAACAAATGTGAAGATTTTTCACCAGTTTCATTGAAGTGAAGCTAATAAATGACAGTATCAGTGTCGAAGTGAACAACAACAAAAAAAATAACATAGGTAAGTGACTACTTCTTTTCATAGTCATGACTTTTTATAATATGCATTAGAGTTAAAAACTAATTAAGTGCCTTGCCTTATAAATCTTACGACCCATCTCCTTTGTTCCCTATGATGTTAAGATGATTATCCACCCAGCCAGCTACAATATAACTCATAATAAATAAAATTATTGCATACTTGTTTTGTGTCCTGAATTGGAGATACAGTAGTAGATTCACTAGTGGTGTTTCCTATCCAACAGGAGAAGCACAATTAACATAACACTTTAGGTTCTCTTTCTCTCTGTTCTTATCGTAGCTTCAAAACTACCTCAAAATCAGTTTCTTACATATGATTGCTAAGACTAACGACCTAGAATTCTGTTCATATGAAATATGGAGAAAATGTATCAAAAAATATCAAAATCAAGTAGAAAAACAAAGGTAAATAAATAGTCACTAGCTCAGCAGGAATACAAGGCACTAATAAACATCAATTCACACTCTGGAATTACTGTGAATGTCTCCAGCAAAGCCATAGATGCTCCTGATATGAAGCAAGAAGTTCCTCTGCTTGAGCCAAGTGACAGGAAAGATGACTGGCCATGCTGGAAAGTCCAGTTACATTTATTGAGATCCTGGTGGGTACCTAGAACTATACTATTGGTAAAGATACAGCAAAGTTTGTGCATTTATTTTTTTTAAATACTACTGAGAAACAAAAAGTTGAAATCCTGATAATTCTTTTCGATTTTTCTCTTCTGTTGTACATTTTAAGCAGTACAAAATAATAACATCTCAGACAAAAATGAGTTTTAGCCTCAGGTCAAGTGTAACAAAGAGTTATAGAATGATAAGCATCCAGCAAAAAGCACTCCTTTGGATTTATAAACAAAGAAATGTATTTGCTTAATCTACATTTCTTCTTAGTCAATTTTCAACATTTTCACTTGTTTTTTGTCACCTAGTTGAAATATATATCTTTATTTTTCAATCTATTATGAACTACTGAATTCAAGAAAATTCAATTAGATAAGTTGTATTGCAGGCTATAGAATATAGTTATATTTATATATAGAGTCCAGGAAATAAAATAACATAAAGATGATGCATAAAATGATTTGGTGGATATTAAAGGTCAGATTGAGAAGGTGAATATTAATCAACAATTTTGGTTGTTGGGTCAAGTTGAACCATGTTCGAGGTATAACAACTATTAAATGCAATTTTAGACTACCAGGGCAGAGTGAAGCACGGATTGGCTACAGATAAAGGCTGTTCCGAGGCAAATGACACAGATCGCTGCCCTCCTAGGCTTTGGAGAACAAGGTTGGTCCATAACCTGGATGGAACAGAGCTTGCATATGGAGACTAAGTAATGCCAGCTGTGAGGATTAGAGGGCCACGGGGACGTGAACTGGGGAAGATATTACAGATGACTTGAAAAATGTGCTGGCACCGCTCGCAGCAAGACTGCTCATATAGCATGACTCCGCCAAAACTATTTTAAGTTCTGTCACAAAAGTCAACAATTTTTGTTGATAAGATATGGTATAATGCAATGATTCTCACACTCAGCTCTATTTGAAAGTCACCTGGGGAGTTTTAACAACATATCAAATTTCAGATCTCAAGATATTATGATTTCATTGGTACAGGATGGGACACAGGCATTGATATTTTTAAGCCTCTCTGGAGATTTAAATGTAGCCTTGAGGTCCTGGATTACTTTTTTTTTTAATTTTTTTTTTTTATTTTAAAGAGAATAAAACAAAAGAGGGCAGTACGGAGCAGATCAGAACAGGACAACATAGGCAACACAGTACTTTACATTAAGACAACCGGACATCAACAGTAGCTATCACCATATCACTTACTGTGCTGTAGTTGAGCATAGTTTCAAATACAGCAATATCAAACATAACAAAATAGTATAAAGCCATGCATAGGGTGAAAGAATTACAGGGCTTTCTGAACTGAATATCAGTTGGAATGGTTTTATTCTGTTTTGTTTGACTGGATTACTTATTAACAGCACAGAGTCTAGAGGCATGCTGTTTGGGCTCCATGTACCCACACTCTGCCTCTTCCTAGCTGGGTCATGTTCGGAGAGTTATTTACAATATTAGTCTATATGTTTATATTTCTCTTTGTATGTGGATAAAACACTAGCTAACAAGACTCATCAAATTTTGTGGAGTCTGGATTTATATAACTTTGAAAAACTTTTTAAAGAAACAAAATATATAGTATTGTTAATGAAAACATAGGTATAGAGTGAATTTTTACTTAGAATGATAAAAGACCCCAGCACCAGTTATATATTTTATTTTATATTTTTATTTTTTGGTACTTAGAATCAAACTCAGAAGCTCGCATTTGCTAGCCACATGTTGTGCCGCTGAGATAATTGGATATTTTAAAAACTAACAACATGGGAAAACCACTGCAAATTTTTATTAGTTTTCTAACCATCTTACACATTTTTCTTGCTTTTTAACCTGCATACTCTTTGTTCATTCCTTTTACATGAAAATGACTTTACAATTCCACTTTCTAAGAAGTAATTGTGAAGAAATTTATTTTTCTATAACCTGACTTGCCAAGTTTTTATTTCTTTAGTTATTGATAGCTTGAAAAGTTTTTTTACGTCATCACAACTCTTTCATGTCGATGACAAGCGAAGCACTGTCATATTTTGGAATATTTCTTTCAAAATTCTTACAAATAGTTGTAATAATCGAGGACATTTCAAATTTTCTAGAATAAGTAATTTTTAAAACTTTTTGCACAGACAATGCAAAACTTGCTTTCAGTGATTTGTCTTACCTTAGCCAACATCAGTATTTCATGTGAAATCCGAAACTATTAGGAAAGCCTGGTAGAGCTGTGGTTATTCCAGCCTAAGCCTGAGGAAGAGCACATGCAAAGATCTTGTCTGACTAAGGTAGAGACTCAACTTTGCATAGAGCAGAGAGCACAGTTAGAGCAACAGTGTGCAGCAAGCTCAAGTGTGTTAGAGCCAAGTGTGATGTAAAGAAAAGTGTCAAATGAGGAAAGTGGCCAGTGTTAGAAAATCTGCCTTTAAATTAAACTATCAAAAGCCAGTGGTTTGTGTATACAATGGAATACTATACAATCTCTAAAAGAAGGGAATTCTATTATTCACTACAAGATGAATCGAACTAGAGGACTTTATGCTAAATGAAATAATAAACCAGACACAGAAAGATATATACTCTGTGACTTCTCTTACAAGCGGAATTCTTAAAAGTCAATCTCATAGAAACCAAGAATCATGGGTGGTTATGAGAAACCTGGAGTGGGATAGAGGGATGAAGAAAAGCACATGATAATCAAAGGGTACAAATTTCCAGGTAAACTGAAGCAATAAATGTTAATGAATGACTGAACTACATGATAACCATAGTTCATAATTAATTTAAGATTTCAAAGTTGCAAAAAAATAGACTTTTTACATTCTTATAACAAAAATAAATTGAAGTGATTTTTATTTTCATTTGTTTGATTGAATCTACATAATGTTTACATAGATCACAACTTCCTGCTGTACCCCTAACTCCTTCAATTATTTATTCCTTGTTAACTAAAAGGAAACTTTTTCAGCCTGCAGATGGATTGCCAAAGTTATAAATGGCAGTAGAATGTAGTATCATTGGCACCATGAATGTGACAAACTTGAATCTCAACTCTGCCTCTCACTCACTTTTGAAACCTTGTTAGAAGTAACAGTACACACAGAAGTAACTGTGAACCAGCTATGCTTACCCAACCAAAATCAAACTTAAATATTGCATCTTGACTGTCCCTGAGACAAATTTCAAAAACGTATAATGGTTTGGAACTGGAAACAAAGCAAATTTGTCAATTACAGATATTTTATATTCTGTGTAATATAAGTAATGTGTATATAGAGATGAATTATCACACACCTATATTTTATTGCATAAATATAATTCCAAAAGTTTGTATTTTATTGTAAGTATGTTTCTTTATTACCCCTAAAATTTTATATACCGAAATTATCAAAGAAAAATATTTTTGTCTTGTAATTGGAAGAGATAAATAAATTTTTCAGCTTCACATTGGAGGTGAACTTACAATAGACCTGTACCTGTCACAAAGATCATAGCAGAGAACAATCCTGTAATTCTGTAAATTTGCACGTGTTTACAATGATGTTTGTGCTCCCTAATGTACATCATCTGAGTATTTGCATCAAATGCTTTACACAGCTAACTTGAGCAAAATGGAAGAAACTTTACAGGTTAAGTAGAAGTAAATTCCCATCCAGTGACTTCTAAGTTCATTATTTTTTTTGACTTGTAGAAAAATTCATCTTTCTCTATTCTTTCTACAACAGGATATTAATTGAGTAATGCCACCCTGGGGATCAATATCAATTGTGATATCTCTCTCAATGTAAATATTTGCTTTGTTGATATTTTTTTAGTTCCTACTTTTAAGAAGCTGAAGGTTTTGTCTGTTATTGAGTCAGTATTTCCCAAGGACATTAACAAAACAAATAAGATGAGAGGTCTTCATCCCTTTTCACAGCAACAAATTAAAAACAAATAAATATCAAATATTTTCCTTCACAAATTTACACATATGTATTAACACAACACATCCATAGTCTTTCAAATTTATTTGATCTGAGGAAGAGAGAAAAGTGATTATTTTCTCTTTCTATAATTTATTCAATATTAAGTTAAGCATCTCATCCAAACTGTAAAACCACACTTGAAGTCCAAAAATGTCATAAGAAATGGCTCAATTTAAGAACACAATGAGATGCAAGATCTTTATTTGAAATTAAAAAGGTCAAGAGTCCATTTCATTGTTTAAACTTGAAATATGGTACACCTAATTCTCACTTGAGACTTCCTGAATTAGTGGAAGGGAGACTATTTTCATAATCACCATGTTTCAGAGATAATTAATATAATTATTTCCTTCCATAAATTATAAAACAGGAAAATTTCTGGATTGGAAATTTTTAACAAACTGCACAGAATAGAAGTTTTGTCCTCCCACATGACTAACAAAAAAGCAGGTACCAAGGAAAGTTTACTCAAAGTATAAGTCAGCAAACAGGAGTTTCTCATTTCTTTTTTCCACTTGTTTTTCTCTGCATCTGTCCAGATTCACTCTAAGAAAAAAAAAATCTCTAGAAAAGGAAAGAACTTTTCATCATCAGTTTTAGAGGAAATATGGAAAGAATCAGAAAAAATTTAAAGGGCAACTTTCCGTGATGTAAGTGAAACTGTTTTATGAACTTCAGGAGATTGTCTAAAAATTAAGATAAAATAGTATAAATGCCCTAAAAATACATTAGCTGCCTTCTGTCTCTCCATCCCTTTTTAGGAGTTGTGAGAACATGTAATTGCTTCTTTCCTGAACCCTGAATTTAATTCAGAAAATATATCATCTCATCTTTCTCTGAGACTCTTATTGTTGTTTAAAACATGTTAACATTAGATCTCTTCTCTAAAAGTATAATTAAACACTCTTGTTCTCTTTGTCTCCCCCTTCCCTCTCTCAATGTTTAATACAAGTAGAAATGGAAATGAGATAGTAGTAATCAAGTGGGGCTGGTAAAAAACCTTCTCAACTTATTCTGTGTTCTCTACACAATATGTGTTTTTCCTAAGGTATAAAACTATGTGAGATTTTTTTTTAATGCCAGCAAACAGTATTAGCTTCTGAATCAAACAATTCCTTAATACTGAGCAAAAACTTCTATCAAGTTGAAGTTGCAGTTTGCACTAGAAAGAAAATGCTTTTATGAAAACCAGCAGGGACTGATGAGAAAATTTATGAGACACACTGCTGTGAGCATCAGTAAAGAAGTGGGCTGGAAACCTGGACGTGTGTTGAATCAACTGGAGAGCTTCAGACTGATCACATGACTGCTGCTAAAAAATACCTTTAATGAGTTCTATTGCATTTCCAGTCTGTTCTAGATTTGAGGCTTTGCATAGCACTTTTCCATGTCACCCTTCCCTGTTTTTTGTTGTAGCTTGGCATAACTGACACCATCTTGAGCCACACATTTAACTAGTGCCCTGTATTTGACCCAGGAAAATGGAAAATCACTCAGGGTACAAGTGCCATGAGAAAAGCAGAATGAGCTGTACCCACAGGAGAAAAATTAACCTGCTCAACAAAAGAAGCAGGATACAGGTGTTGACCAAAAATTAAGATTCTAGCAAAATTGTTTCCAACAGGATGTCTTCTTGTGATTCTCTGTTTAAAAGCTTTGTAACTTTCCAGTTTGTGGCCACTCGGTGAGACTCTGAAATAGGTTCACGTTAGTGGTCACTGAGATCAGCTAATTAAATTCCAAATTTATCAATTTGGCTGCTTGGATTCCTATATTGTTTATGAAACCACTTCATTTTTGTTCTGGATTCTTCCTCCAAGGACTCTTCCTCTAATCTTTTTTACTCCCTTGAATCATCCAAAGTCTACCAGTCTTCCCACTCTCCTGAGTTCCCTGACTTGTTCATCGCCATACCATTTGAAGCTTTACAATACAGTATTTTGCCTCTGCTTACATAGATATGACCTAATGACTCTACATCTATACATTTAATGATAACCTAACTAGTATTATTTGATGAATGTGGCTGAGTTATTAGCATATTTTTGCTCCTAGAATCTTTCCTTATAAAATATAGCACATACTCAGTAAAGGGGAATTTATGTGAATAGACTTCTCAAAACTTCAATAATTCCACTGTCTTCAAATCCATCTGTTCTTTCCTTTTGTAGAAGCAGCAGATTTGTCAGAATGCTGCTAGTGCAAGGATGCTTGCAACTCACAAGCACTTTAGTTTAAACAAGTAGTTGTGCATAAAAGTGAGTGGAATAAAGGCAGGAATGGGGGACATGTAAGGATTTGAAATGATGGATCTGTTAGTTTGTTGTATTGAAAAAATAAAATTGCAAGAGAAAAATAGCCACTTCATTTCTCATGCCACTCTTTTTGTCTTGGTAGAAATTTCCTACGACTCAGAGAAATTTGCCCTGCATAGCTGGGCTTCAGAAATCAAAGTTCTGTGAAGCGCTTCCCAGATTTGTCCTTCAGCTGATTTAGTATCCTTGAATCAGTAGAATATTTCATGATCAACCAAAATTACTAAGGTAAGGATTATCATATATGACACATTGTATTGTATATGATATACAACTGGTATATATAGCTGATATATTTGAGACTTTAATAACTCAAAACTTTTTAAAGTCAACTTCACTCTATGTGTGGTTCCATGATGCTTAGGTAAAAGTACAATTATGATATGTTTCTGTCTCTCTTGATTTGCATTTGGAAAGATTAATTCTTAAAAGGCAATAAAAAACAGTCAAGAAATAGCCAAATACAAGTGAATTATATATTGCAAGTTTTTCTAATTTTACGAGGTCAAAAATATAAGACATCATGTAACCCTATTCTGTTTCTGCAAACATGTGCAATGTCTTACTGCAGGCCACCCAGACGTAAAACCAAATCCAGACTTCCTAAGCAGATAAAATGAGCATAGGTCAGGATCATCAGAGCAGAATTCACAGCAGAAACAAAATTTCAGTCTAACTCAGAAGATTAGATTAAAACTTATGCAGTTTATCAAAGAAAAAATATGTATTAGTCAGCTTTTCTTGACTACAATGAAGTATCTGATGCAAAATATTTTTATTTATAAAAGTTTCTTTCATTCTCTTGAATGGTTTTATGCTATTGTGTTATCTTTGATATTATTGTATTTGAAACTATGCTCAACTATAGCAAAGAAAGAGATATTTTGATAGCTACTGTTAATATCCAGTTGTCTTATTGTAAATTGTGTTGCTTATGTTGTTCTGATCTGCTTTGTTCTTCCCTCTTTTGTTTTATTCTCTTTAAAATAAAACAACAGTTTATTTATCTCCCACGTTTGGAGGCTCCAAGATGTGGTTCCTTTGTTTGCTCAACTGTTAATTGCATCATAACAGATAGCAAAAGTGACAGTAAGCAACATCTTGAACAGAGCTATGTGGGGTAAACTCAGGTTTTCATAATAATACTCTGAGAGTTCTGAGGTGTCCTGTGAGAAAAAACACACCCCCAATGACCTAAACACCTCTCTCGGCTCATCTCTCAGAGGTTCCTTCACTTCCTGATGATGCCAGTTGGGGCTTTAATCACAATGGATCTTTGGGTAACATGCATACTGTAGCTTAGTATGAATCTGGGAAAGAACTACAGCTGAACTTTCTGAATAACTTTTGGATCAAAACACTCGTTTTAATAATAAAGTTATAAGATTGAAAATTTTCAAATATATGCTCATAAAATTAGGAATTTTTCCAAGCGTTTTTAAAAATTATGACCAAAGTATTGGTATGATTGAAGCCAGGTATTTTTTTTTAAGTAAATTGGACTGAAACTAAGAGGAAAAGAAAAGAAAGAATAGTTGAATGTGAATGTAATAAAGTAGTCAAAGAACATACAAATAATAAGATGAGAATGTGTTCTGATGGAAATTAGAGAGAAAAGTTAAGAAGAAAAATTTTAAGATATTTTTAAATGTTTGGAAAGGAGAAGAAAGTTTTCTAGTCTTAAAATACAGGGAAAATAAATCAGAGCACACTTTTTTAAGGAAATGGAAGAGGAACAGAAAGTTGAGGAATAATGACAGATTTTGCTGAGTTTTCAGTGGTACACTGACTCCCAAATGGAAATGCCCTGCAGGCAATTAGAAATGTGATACTGGAGTTCATGAGTGCGGTCAAGATTAAAAAATAGATTGGGGAATTGTACAAATAAAGGTGATAATTGAAACCATGAGACTTGATAAGAATTGTGTAAAAGAGAAGAAAGGGAATTATAGATCCTGTCATTATACTTTCTTATTAAAAATTCAAGAATTATCTTTAGTTACCCTGTAAGACACACTGGAAATGGGAAAAATCAATATTCCTTTGCATAAGTTTAGATAAATGTTCCTTTTACCAGATTTGACCCAGTTTTACATACACACACATATATAATTTCAATATACTATCTATGATAACTACTTATTACACTTATGCATACAATTGATTCTTAAATCAGTGCATATTGAGTACTATATATTTTATAATTTTAACATCAGAATGTTTTAAATTGATGATAAGTGTTAGACATGCTATAGAGGGGCTAGTTCAATGTGGGGTTAAATTTTAAAGTAAGCATATAAAAAAACTATGCAAAAACAAAATTTTTGTGTCTCTTAAATTTTCTATTATAGAGCCAGTTTGTATGTGTGGATATGCCTGGGGGGAGTGTGCAAAATACATGAGTGTGTACCCTTTATGTAGTGGTACTAAAATGTGAAAATTATTTGTACACTATTTCTCCTATTTCATTAGATAAATATGAATGCACTCATTAATTCAAAAACCCATAGCAAGCCCACAGAATTTATATGACAATTCTGGGAAATGAATAATAAATGTTATAACTGATATATGCACATAACAGATTTAAAGACAGTAATGGTATAATTGATATATACATATAGCAGATTAAAATATAGTTTCAGTTAAGAAGAACTTATTACAGAAAGAGATGAAGCAATGCATTTCTAAATAGGCTACAGGGATAAAATCTTCCTGAAAATGTAATCTTTGGGAGAGTCAAGATGGAAGCTAAACCTCCCTCCCCCCATGAGCCATTCAGAGTGTGGATTGAGGAGAACAAGGAAGGAAGCTAAGTCCTATCTGACAGCTGGCCATTGTGCAGGCTGGGGAGAGGAGAACAGCTCCCTTCCCTGCCCCACTGTGAGCAACCAGTTGATTTGGAGGAACTGTACTATTTGATTGATTTTGCAAGCCTAAAGCAGTGCAACTATTTAGAAGACAATATAGAATATAGTAACTATTGCCAATTTCCAGATGTCTTATCTGTTGTGATTTGTTTTATTGCTGTGTTTTATTACCTTTAAAATTACAGAGAAAAAAATTAGTGGGATCCAAAATGTACAATAGATATTGTGAAGACAAAACGGGAGAGAAATGTCTAAAAAGGGAAGGTGGTAATCATTAATTTCCTATTGCCTTGTTTTAAACATTTTCATTGTTTGGCTTGGTTTTATTCTGTTTTGTTTTGTTAGAGTCTATTATGTCTGATGGTATAGGCATCCATTTTGAAGACAACAAGAGGCATTATGGTAGCCATTGTTGACTTCTTATTATCTTGTATCAATACCATTGTTTTGTTTTGACCGGTTTTATTTTGTACTTTTTTCTTTTGGTTTTATAATATTTTATGGTATAGACAGCTAATTTGAAGATAACTTGAGGCATTATGGTAGCCATTTGTGGTTTTCTATTATCTTGTTTTGAAGTCCTGTATTACTCTCATTGTTTTGTTTTGATTGGATATATTCTGTCTCATTTTGTTGGCTTTATTCTCTTCAAAATAAATTTTTTATAAAGCTAATCTTTAAATAAAGGCTTGAAGGAGACAAGTGAGTCATGAGACTCTAAGGATAAAAGATTCTTTTAGACTTTTCCAAAAGAAGTGATCTCGTTGGAGTGAGAAATCGGTAAGCGTTTTGAGTACAGTGATGAGGTTTGACTTGTACTCTACTGGAACTCTTAGGCAACTGTGTTGAGCACTGTTAAAAACAAATAGCTCTGCTACCTCCTTAACAAATCTGGGGGCAATTATTTCATAAAAGCTGCAAAAGAAGAAAAATGAAGAGGAAGAAAGAAGCAGAAAGAAGATGAAGAAGGGAAAAAGGAAGAGGGGAAGAAAAAGAGGGAGAAGAAAAAAAGAAAGAGGACAGTGCAGAGGGTAAAAGAAGGGAGTAAGGAGAGGAGTTAGAAGAGGAGGAGGAATGTTCCCATTAAAATTGCTTCCCAGGACACTGAAGGCACCCTTTTCTTTGGACAGGAGAAAAGAATTGGAATTACTCTGTTCCCTAGAAGTGTATGATGTGCATAAATACAAAAAGTCTTAAAAATAAGAAGTCTTACCACTTTTAGTTCCTGATGAAGTCAAGCCAAAAGCTGGCTTTGGAGAATTTGATGCATAGAGACTGAAATGGGTGCTGATAATACAGCTTATTTAACAGCACGATTCTGGCACATGATGTATTTGCTGTGAAGAAACCCAGCATAACAAGTTAGAAAAAGAAGCCCAGCATATTGGATCGTACATACTTGTATCATCTTCATCAAGCACCATCACATGTGGGAGCGTATTGCTGAGGAAGCACAAGCAACATGCATCTGGGTCACTTCAAAAGAAAACCACTGGTTTTATTTCAGAGGAAAGTAAGAATAAACAATTGCCCTATAGAAACTTAATTAAGCAAAACCATCTTGAGGATATGGTCAAATTGGAAAATAATTCCCTGCTTGGTTTACTTCATATGGAAAAACTGAATTTAGATGGGCCAAATTCTATGTGCTTTTAAAATTGGTTTCCGTTCCACTGCCAGTTTTAAATTTAGAATTGTTTGCTTGGTTTGCATCTCACTGATTCTCTTGAAACAGTTCACATACAGTTGTGTTCTTCAGTAACAGGACTCTTGGTTGGCAGACTACCTCAAATTTTTTTTAAATTGACTTGAAATTTACATAACATAAGATTAATGATGCATTTTATCCTATTTTTCTGCAATGATGTTTTAATCATTCTGACATACAAAAACCACTAACTGGGATTTTTTTCTCTTTGGTGGAAAATATTTAGTGATCCCAAGAGAATAAAATATATTTACAAAATCAGACACTATTCCTTGAATAATTTCATAAAAAATTTAGGAAAGAATTCATGTTTCATGGTAAGAAAATTTAAAAAGACGCATATGTGGTTACCTGTAAAGCTGAGTATTAAAACTCTGTGTGACCACAAAGCCCAACATCTTACCTAAAGTCATACAGTTAACACTCTATTCTCTAATATAAATATTTAGGGAGTATGGTATAGACTTTTAAATCACAAAGTTAATGATTTTTTTGAAACATATCACAAGACGGAGATATTTTTCTTCTAAATTTTCACCTGATCTACTATTCAATATCTACTATTTATTGCAAGCTTCTCATGCATTAGACATTGTGCTGGTGCCCATGAGACAAAGGTCAATGAAGTATGACCTCAGGTCCTTCTGGCTGGCTCTTTAACAATTTAAACAATTATATCTATTAAAATATATAAAGATCAATGATCAGGACCGGGGATATAAATGCCTGCTTGGAAGCACAAGATTCTGAGTTCAATATCCAGTACCAAAAAACAATCAGTTATCTTTTTGGGTGCGCACATAATTACTTCTTTAAAAAATCAAACCAATTAACATGTCTCCTAACAATGGCAGTAGAAAGACACAGAATTATCCAACGAATCTAGAAATTTCATTTTCTATAAGATAAATTTATATTAAAATTGATTTTAATCATATTATTGATTATAGATAAAACAAATGTAAACAGGGCATGAAGTTTTAAAACATTAGCTATTACCCAAATCTAGAGTTTGGGTGAACTCTTTTAAAACTTACTCTGCAAGTATTCCTTACAGTGTGCTATCTTACCCTAAACTATGAATATTATGTTCCTGGGCAAATCTAGCAGGGCATCTTGCATGGTCAGGCTTCTTCAGCATGAGTGGTCTCCCTCACAAATCTGTGCTCTGTGAATTTATCTTTCAAAAGTTGGAAATATCTGGAGTTCAGGGTACTTGTTAAATCATTTAAACTGACCTACTCATTTTTGGCCTTATCTAGATAGCTGCAGAATGATGTAACTTTGCAGACTTCCCTTCCTCACCCGCTTAAGGACATAACACAAACCACTGCTGGGTGAATTTTTTTAATGCTATTCTCGCACAACACTCTTATCCTCGAAATTCAGCGATGTTTACTTACTTCTGCCAAACTAAATGCCTCCCAAATCTGGCTCTAACAGTCTGTACAAATTCAGTTCACTTTCTTTACAAACCTATTTAGTGCCAGAACCAAGCAGATGTTTGGTAGTTCTGTAGGCATAGGACATTCATTCTTTAATCTTTCTCTTCGGGAAGAAAGTAGAGATATATTATGTTAAGGTGCACCTGTGCATTAAGGAGGAAATTTTTCAGATGACTAGTATTTGCTTTTAATTTGTTGCTATGGAAGTGAGAGGTGATGCTCCTCAGTATGTGTTTATGTTGTTGCATGAAAATAATGGATTAATTAATTAATAGCAACAGAGTTTTATGAACAGTAACAAAACCAAAACAATGAAGAATGTAATCGAATTTAGCACTGACAGTGCTAAGATTTTGAAATACGAATAGACCCTTGATTCATTACTGTTAGCTAGGAAGACAGTGGTGATGATGTGGAGATAGCATGAAGCTCTTCTCTCTACTACATCCCAACCAGCTTCTCTGGTTTGAATCTTAAAGGTTCATATTGGGATTTGAATATGTGTGAAAGTATAAACAAAATGTTTTATGGAAAATGAGATATTATAGTACCCATTGATCATTCTCTGTTATTCGGTTCAGAATGCCCTGTAATTCTTTCACGCTTTGAATGGCTTTATACTTTTTTGTTATGTTTGATATTATCGTATTTGAAACTATGCTCAACTATGGCAGAGAAAGAAATATTGTGATAGCTATTGTTAATGTCCGGTTGTCTTAATGTTAAGTATTGTGTTGCCTATTTTGTCCGGTTCTGATCTGCTTTGTACTGACCTCTTTTGTCTTATTCTCTTTAAAATAAAATGGAAAAAAAAGGTTCATGTGCTAAATGTTTAGTGTCCAGCTCAGTTTTGGAAAGTGATAATAACTTTAAGAGTTGGAATCTGGAAGGGGATGTTTAGGTCACTGGCGTTATACCTTTGAGGGAACCATAGAACTTCAACTCCATCCTCTTGTTCTCTTTTGTGTCTTGGACATGAGGTGAGTAGCCTTGGTCTACCACAAGCTCTTGACCCAATGTTGTGTCTAACCACAGACCTAAAAGCAAGAGGGCCAATAACCATGGGCTGAAACTTTAAAACTGTGAGCCAAAATAATCCTTTTTCTCTTTATAAGCTGGTTGTCTCAGGCATCTGTGACTGTAACAGAAAACTGTCTAACACATACCAACTTTTTTCCTTGCCTGACATGTTCTATCTCAATTTCTTTGGCCATTTAATTTCCATTCTGTAAGTATTCTTCACAGTGGTGCTATCTTATCCTAAACTATGAATATTTTGTCCCTGGACAAATCTAGCAGGGCATCTTGCCTGGTCAGGCTTCTTCAACATGGGTGGCCTCCCCTCACAGCTCTGTGCTCTGTGAATCTATCATTGTGCTATGATTTCATTATAGATGTAAAATGACCCACCTGAGTAAGTCCTACATTATGCCTGTTGTCACAATGCTTATCAGTTTAATATTTGTTAAAAGTTTTAGTTTTTAACAAGTTATTTCTAAAATTGCAATAAAATACACCAGTGTGGGGTTTGATGGGCTTGCACCTTGGCCATCCGCAAGCTGTTTCATCAGGGAAGTGTTAAAGTAACCCATTTTTCAACCCTTCTTAAAGGTAACGCGATATAAATCAGACCGCTCTTTTAAGGCAGCTAGGGAAGTTGTTGATTAAATGAATTTACTAAAACACAGACACTTATTCAAAGGTGTGCCATTCACCTGTGCCATAAGTAAATGGAAGCAACAGGCGAGGGAAGCACATGGAAAACAAGTGTGAGGGGCTTGCAGAGTAAAAATGAAGCTGAGTGTACTTCTGTACAGCCAAACCTAATCTGAACACACTTAATAGAAGAGGGTTTGTCATTTATTTAAGGTTTAATTTGTAAGCATTCAGTTATTTTTTAGCAATAGCTTTTTTGTGGTAAAAAGTCTCAGCAACAATAACTTCAAAAAGGGGGTCTATTTAATAAAAAACAAAGTACCAAATTTATATTTTCACAAAGAATTTATGGACATTTGACATCTCTTATGTATCTCTTCTAATTTCACTGGCCACATATATAAACTCATATATATAAATCTACTGAAAAAATGTCAGTACCTCCCTCAAAAGTTAGGAGCTATTTCCAAAATACTGTTCCCAAAGATAGTTACTCCACAGGGATTCACAAAGGTCTCTATGTATCATTTATTCAGTGGACATTTATCATTTATTCAGTTTTTTCCATTTAGTTCTTCTAAGGCAATTTCACTTACCTTTCTATTACATATTTTCTTGGATGTGTATGAAATACAAATCAATAACTATCATTTTGTCTCAGCAGATTAATTTCATGAGCATAAATGATGTTTCTATTATCTTCAGATGCTTCAAGTAAAGAATTTGTCAAGTCTACCTGTGATTCAGTTTTTATAATCCAATATTTGGACTCAAAGTAAAATTTTAGATCATTCTGTCGACCTCAAAAATCTGACGTTAACATAAAGTCAACTGACTCGCTCTGTTTTGAAGAATGTACTTTGATTTTGGCTTTAGGAACACAGGTTTACACTGAATAAAGTACACTAGCATGGGAGAAATGATGTTCTACTGTATTAGGAAACTAGTGAAGTAGGGTTGTCCTTGAGATTGCTTGTGGTGCACACATAATTCATAGTTCCATCCTCTAAAGCTTGTTGCAAAAAGGGCGTCACGGTTGAGAAAACTTATATACTGAGTCACAATAACTGAATTTTAAAAAAATTTTAAAACAAAGCTGAGGTTGACTTATTTACCATGTTCAGTATGCAAGTATACACTTTATTTCTTTACTGTCTATTTTTTTCTATTAAAAGTATGTGGACTTCTAAAGAAACATTTTAAAAACCTACCTCTAGATGTTGTTTGTAGATTTGACAAATGAAGGACTGAGTTCCCTTTTTAATCTACTTAAAATTACAATTACTAAAAATTATACTTGAAATCAACATTAAAAATATTTGTTATAAAAGCAAGTGATCCACCAGATATGCTATGTGTCCTCATAATATTTTCCCTTTCTAAATTCTATAATTTTGATGTGGAATATTTTGATTTAGCTGAAGAAATTTTTGATGGAACTTTTAGTTTTAGTTACTTAAATTTCTATACAGAAATTATCCAAATTTTATTCTGTACAAAATGAAGTAAAATTGGTAATCCATTCACGTTTTGGGAGAGGAGAAGATTATTTTTACCTTGTGCAAGTAGATTTGACATCGGGCTCTAAGGGACAGATTCCTCAGTTTGTTAATGAAACATGATGTGTTGAATAAGACAGGCTAAATCAAGTATTTGAAGAAACTTTTGAGATGATAAGGCAGCGTTCAATAGGATATCTCGTGCACTCCTTAGATTTCAAAAATTACCTACATTTCATTAATGATTGCCCTCATATCAGGGAAATTCCAATTGTTGTGGAGTGTTACCTGCAGAGGAATCTGTCTATAACAGAAATATAATAAGCAATGCTGCAGTATTCATCAATCTCATAAAAGCGTAAGTGAAAAATAGTTGGGACAGTTTTTTCTTTTCCAGCAAATGAAAGCAAAAGCAAGAGGAAGTTTCCACTATTTGAACACTTACATATATCCCCGGGCAATCCTGAGACATTTTATATTCAGTGTGTAGATATGACCAAAGGCATCTTCACGTTTGTATCCAAAAACAAAGAAAATCTTGCTGAATTTGGAGGAAACAAAAGGCAATTGGAAGATCATGACTCACGAGAAATAGCCATTCCTTACCCTGATGCATTATGGAAGAACTGAAGAAATTAGCAAAATCGAGAGAAAACTGACTCCCCCCCCCATTCAGCGAGGCTGTGGTGGGAGTGCCATGCTGAACTGAGTCAATATACTTCTGGGCATGAAATATCCACCTGAGAGTTGTTACCAGAATGGCATAAAAAGAGAACAGGAAGCCAGGCATGGTGGCTCACGTCTGTAATCCCAGCACTCAGGAAGCTGAGGTAGCAGGATCATTGTGAGCTCTTTCCGGCAGTTTTTATTCACATGACTTTTGGGCATTGCCTTTGTTTGGGAGAGCTTCAGTCATCATCTTTATTTTAGCCATTGTCTCCTGGCTTGAGTTCAGGTCTCTCAGCCTCCTGGCACAGATACTTCATCCTGCCACTGAAGACTTTCTAGCTTCTACCACTGGGCCTTGGGCCTTTCCAGGGCCAATCCTTGATACGGACCTGCACAGGACATTGCCGTGGGCTTCAATTCTGGACTGGAGACTTCAGGTCTCCAGCACACAGAGAAACACCTGTAATCTACACCTGACTGTAGTATGCATTGAGTAATAGAAAGGCCATTCTCCAAAGACTGTTTGCATTTCAGGTCTTAGGGAAACAGATCTTCCAGTTCCAGTATGTGCAACCTGATGGAAAGTATCTCAGCCTAAAACACTGGAATGCAAATTACAAGCAAACATCATCAGTTACCATGAGTGAGCCAATTATTCTGACTACCAGATAGACTCTTCCAGCTCCTGATTTCCTGGTATCAGAAAGTTCTGTAATCTTTCTCTCTGTCTCTCTCAGTACTATGGATTGAACCCAGGGCTTTTTACACTGAGCTATATCTGCGGCCCCTTTAAAAAATTATTTTGACCCATGTTCTGGCCAAGTCACTAAGTTGCCCAGGATGTGCTCAAACCTGCAATCCTGTTGTCTCTGAGGGTGCTAAGATTACAGATGTGTTCCAGTATGTCTAGTAAGAATTTGTCTCTTAAGTCAACTAACCTCAGATTGAAAATATTTGGAAAAAAAAGTATCTGTAGTGAACAGGTACCTTTGCAAGTCATTCTGGGGGCCTTCTTTCATGTCTTTACCAAATATGATCAAAACATACAGCCTGAGTATTCTATAACTGAAAGGCAGTCTCGAAAAACATTGCCTCACTCAGAAGATCAGGGTTCACCAGATCTGGTCCTTTGAAACTTCTAGCTCTTCCATAAAATCAAAATGAGCATAAAAGGTAAATGTTTTGAACCATCTCAAGATATTGAGGCAGTCATGTCAGCAAAACCAAAGACAGTCATGTAAGACTTACAGAACTGCTTCAGAGAGAAGCAATAGTGATGGGATAAGCCAGGGTAGATACATTGATAGGGATAAATTATAATGGGTCTTTTAATATAATTTTTAAAAATTTAAATACCATGTTTTTTATCAAACCTTTTATGCTAACATGAGACATTTTGACAATGAATAATTTATTGTTTCAAATTATCGAGATTCATTTGAAAGTGCAGATATATCCTTGCTCTTACTATTTTCTTTATAACCACTTTCTTCTAGATATTTTTTCTCTTTTTTCTTGTATTTGCTTTTGCTTTTCTTTGCTCATTTCTTGAGCGGGTCTCACTATGCAGCCAACCTTGGCCTCAGGCTTGTGATCCTCCTGCAAAAGGAAAAGGCAAATCAAAACTGCATTGAGCTTCTATCTCACCTCCACGCAGAATAGTTATTATAAAGAATACAGTAAACAATAAATGCTGGAGAATGTTTGGAAGAAAAGGAACCATGGAATCCTTCCACACTGTTAAAAGGAATGCATATTTCCAGTTACTATGGAAATCAGCATGGAGATTCCTCAAAAACTAAAACTATAGCTACCATTTAATCCAACTATCCTGCTCTTCACTATACTCAAAGCAATTAATGTTACCATACTTTAAGATTACCTCATACTCATTGTTAGTGGCACAATTCACAGTAGTTAAGACATAGAACCATCCTGGATGACCAATAACAGAAGAATGGATAAAGGAATTGTGAGGTGCATACACAACGGAGCATTATTTACTCAAAAAGAAAATGACATTTTCAGGACAATGCATGGATGTTGTGTGAAAGAAGCCAGACTCAAAAAGACAAATATCTCTATTATGTGGAATCTAAAACAGATGACAAGGAAGTAGAAGAGAAACTATTAGACAAGAGGAAAAGAATAAAGCAGAGTGGTAATGGGAAGATGGATATGAGCAAAATATATGAAATTCCCCTTGTGGAAAAAATGAAAGTGGGGCAGTGTGGAGAAAAAGGATTACAACAGTTAAAATTATGAAAGTGTGATATGTGCATTGATGCATCTGCCAGAAAAAAACCAATTAATCTATAAAATCAATAAAAAGAGTGAAAATATAAATTAATTTCATAATAGAGGATAAATATTAAAGAATAATCTCACAGAATCTAAAATATATTAAAACAACATGTACACCTAAAATACATACAGTATGCAATCATATCTCTATGAAGCTGTGGGAGAGATAAAAATGATATGAAGAATTTTAAAAACACCATTTGGGATGGTTGCATTTATACACTGATGGAAACATTTTCCTTCTACAGTATACTCTCAAGTGAAAAATAACTCTAACATATATCTAATGATGTTACACAAATTCTTTTATGAAAAACGATTACATATGATACAGTATTTGTGCCAACATTCATTTGTGAAGTTTTAAAAGTTTCATAGATAATTTAGCTTTTTCGTTACTCTAACTCTAATAGGTGTGAAGTATTAGCTCATTGTGCTTTTAATTGACATTTCTCTGGTGACTGAAGGTGCTAAACAATGTTTTCATATATCAATTGGTCATTTGTATTTCCTTTGAGAATTGTCCACTTAAATCCTTTCCCCATTTTTATTTCTACTTTTGGGATGATGTGGTTGTTTGAATTTGAATTTGACATTCTCCTGGTTCAACCTCCAGAGCGCTGGGATTATAGGCATTCAATACCATGGTTAGACCCACCCACTAAAAATCAAGTAAATATATTTTTTTATTGACTAGTTTGAGTTTCTGTGGTATTAGACATTAGTTTCTGTTGTAGTCAGGGGTTGGGAGGAGAACAACTGGAATCAGGACACAGAACTTATAATTTTATTTATGATGGTCAATCAGAGTTTAACACAAGAAAGTGCAGGAAATCTGTCCACAACACTAAAGACCCAGAATATTCAGCCAAGGGCCTGGATCCCACAGCAATGTCCTACATGAGTCCAGGTGAAAACCTAGACAATTCCTCCCACGAGTCCCGCTGGAAGTCTAGAGCCCACAAGAAGAATTCAAGCTAGTCTGTTTTACAGATTCATACTGGGAAGGCCCAAAGGTCAGCATTGGAAGCTAGAAAGTCTATGCTAGCTAGGTGAAGGAGCTGTGCTGGTAGGTTGAGGGTTCTACACTGGAGCTGAGAAGTTGCACTCATAATAAAGACCAGGGCTGTCCTGAAAAGCACCATAACCATCCTCAGCGACATGGGAGGTTCCTCCAACCGTAAGAACAGCAGAGTACATGCCAGAAAGCCAGCACGAGTTGCTTCTGAAGATTAAACAGCACACACCTTCCCCTCCAGAGCCAGGAAGCTATATGCTCAATGTAAGGATCAGAGCTCCCCCAAAGTCAACTGCAGCCACTCTCTCCAACAAGGACCCCAGCTCCTCTGATTACAATGGTCACACATTGGGGAAGCTAGTCATGTTGAGCATTTGAACCAACAGTTCAAATAGCAACACTTAGAAAAACCCACAATGCCTAGCGTCTCCTTCTCCACATCTCTATTTATGCTGGCAACTGTCCTCAGGTGGACCATCTATGCTCAGCACCATGCTGATTTAAATCAGCTGGCATTAAGTTGACCACCCATTTTTAATCTATAACAGTTTCTTATTGGATTCATGATTCATAAATATCTTCTTCCCTAAAAAATTCCAAAATTACCGAGCGACCATTTTAAAGATAACAATGTGTACTGCATTAACTATTGTTATTCTCCTATCATTTTGTTATGAAATTTAATTTTACCTTCTTTCCATAAAATAAAAAATCTCCAAATTAAAAAAATTTACAAGTTCTAAAATATTGTCACAATTATGGTTACAGGTGAATTATGAATATAAATAACCAAGTTAGGATTTTTTTCTTGAGTAAAAATGAACTTAAAGAAAGAAATGAATATATGTGTGCAAATATATACATATAAAAATTACTATTGACTCCCATTTAGCACAATGTTCTCTCATTACAACTAATACTTTTGGAGAGAATATTTTCTTCTTTACATATACCATAGTTTTGGATAAGTAAAGAAATGAAATTTGTTGCTAATTTGTATTTATTGGCCACAATCTATCACATGGGAGAATCTTAAAGCTATTCTTATGAAAAAAAAAACCCCTAGACTATTAATAATTCTTTTACGAAAGACTGAATCGGATTCACTCGGAAATATTTAAATACAAGAAAATATGTTAATATAAATGTTTTATACCAGTATACGTGGATATCAGCTAATTTTAAATTACAGAGTTTTTAAATTGGACTATGAATAAAATTGTAAGTACACAGAGTGAAATGATTTTTGTGGTAGAAATTTTCTTCAGAAGTTCTAAGTTTAACATCTCCTCTCATTCACAACTATGCCCCTTTGTGGAAGATAAAGATACTACAGAGTGTTGGCCTGACTATGTGACCTGGTAAGTTGAGGCAGTTCAGCGCAGAGGCTGCTGGTAAATGTTCTCAGGTGAACTCTCACCTCAGCTTGCACTGGGATAAATGGAGGCAAACAGATGGGAACACTGATGAAGAGCAAGCACAGCTACGCGACAGGGGCCAGGAAGCACAAGAAAGGACTAGCAGTGTGTGGAGCTGCACCCGACATTTACAGCTTTCCTGTTCTAGTCCCTGCACTCAACTTTACTTCATCTGACCTAAGTGAGTCTCTGTAATTTCCAATGGAAAACTTTCAGCGTGAGTTTTTCCTGCTGTGCAGCTGACATTGTATGAGCATGATGGGTTGATTATGTGTGGCTTAAAGTTTTCATATATTTATTGTCTATCCAACCATAAGCTAGGAAGAAATAGTGTTTGCCTCAATGTTTATAGAACTTTCATAGGTTTGGGTCTCATAAAGACTGCATGCATCAAATCTCCAAATCATTCTGTCTGATTAGAAAGTCTTAGACCTGTCATATATGTGTAACAGATTATTTAAATCTCAGGCAGAAGGAGTAGAATGGGAAGCTCACTTAGATTCTAGAGCCAATTATTTTGAATTTCATCGTGACTGTACTAAGTACATAGTGTGTCAAATTATTTACATTTTGCACCTCTGTATCTTCACGTATACCATAGCCTATAGTACCTGTCTTGTGTTGTAAATATTGCTTTAATTAAAATGCAAAAGTATAGAACTTATTATATCACTACTTCATAAACATCTAATCCAATTTAATAATGTTTAAATTAGTTGCATGGAAACCATACACGGTTAAAGTCTAGCAGGTACATAGCCCTCTAAAATTTGCTTATTTCTAATACTTCATGTGTCGTTTAAAGGCCCCAAAATGCTATGAATCTTTGCTAGTGAAGCAAAACAAAAGGAAAGAAAAAAGTATTTGTTTTAATAGTCAAATATACATAACAGAAAAGAGTATTCAGAGAACACTAATAAAGTGTCTATGCTCAAAGCCCAGTCTTAACACCCAATGCATCATTCATCCTAAAACTCATAGACATTTATATTCAAGCAAATCTCCCAACATGTCACCCACACAATTAAATTAACAGAAAACATGAGGAGCAGTTATTTGAGGTCTCAATATGTGAACTTGGAGGACCAAGATATTCATGTGGCCCGGTGTAATTAAACGTTCATTGATTTTGCCTACCCAGTAAATCATTGCCCATTGTCACCATAATGTCATATTTTTTTAAGGCTCTTATTGCTAGTTGTCAATCTATAAAATTGACCAGTTAAATGATGGACTAAGCATTTCCTATATCACAGAATTGACATTAGGATACTGAGCTAAAAAGTTGAATATTTTCTTTCCATTTTAACAGGTAATGTCAATGAAATAATTTGAAGAACTGATGCTTGTGTGCTTGAAATGCAAAATGTTATTTTTTCATACCTGGCATCATTCTTGGGTGTTTCAGTTGTAGCAAATACAGAATATTTTCTAAATATATTCCTGTGTGTCTAAAGTTGGAAAGTGTAAATGCGATCAATGGAGGAAAGTGTGTGTTTCTATCTAAAACTTCTATGAGTTCTTTAGCATTCTGAGAAATTACTAAGAATTCTTCAAAATTTCCCATTTAGTCATTTTACTTTATTTGGGAAAAAGCTGTTGCCCCAGAGGAGGAGAAAACCTAGCAGCTCCTGCAGCTGCAGACAGGTTAGCCTCAGTCTGGAAGGGGCCACAGGACAGGGAACAAATCCAGGTTTGTCCCATTATAGAGACTGGTAAATTTCCAGATTCCAAAAATGCTGAAAGGACAGAATTTATAACTGGCTTTCAGCCAGCAAAGAAGTCAAGGGTGATGGAATGCACTCCTTTGATGAGGGCGGGTTATATAACAAAGATGATGGGTTGGCCGCTCCCTAGTTAGATTTTGTGTTATGCCATATCTTAGCCTACCAGAAAGAGACCATTTTATTTGGTAAAAACCTTCAGGCAAGCCTCTAAGAATCAACAGTAGCTCCTGGGTGCTGCAGTCACAAATAGAACTCTGCCGACCACATAGGGAGGACAGAGAGAGAAAGAGGAAGAAAGGAGGGAGGGGAAAAAGGAGCAGGAGACAAACGATAGAAGAAAGTTGGAAGGACAAACTGTCTTAGATGTGGTTTATATATTGAAGCAAATAGAGACATTGAAAAGTATCATTTTTCTACAAAATTTTAGGAGATGCTAAAACCACTGAGTGAAAAGTTGCTGAGAAACTGGTTTTTCACTCTGTCCTAAAGACTTGTGCCCCAAATTAGTTATTAATCTCAAAAAGTAGAGAAGAAAATGGCAAAATCTGGCCATACCATTTTAATGATGTATTCAGAGTTGCCATGCTCTGAGAGGGAGACATCATCACTTGGATAGTATTGTCATCCTTTAACCACAATCATACTGTAAGGAAGCCACGTGATCATTCTGCAAAGCAACAGCATGAAAGCCAAAATGAAATGTAAATTAGAGACAAAATGGACACTACAAATATAGCAACTAACAGTGCTAAAGCAATGAGTGATCATGGGTTCAATCTCGGATCAATCAAAAAATAAAAGTTATTAAAGACATTTTGGGGCCCCTTCAGGAAATGTGGGTTTCAGCTATTGAGTATGCAAATATTTGTGTCCATATTAATTGCTCAAGTGAGTTATGGTGGGGGCAATAACCCTATTCTTAGGAGAGTCATGCTGAGTAGAGGGCAGTAAAGTGTGTTTTTTGCTACTTCTTAAATGTGTTAGCCAAATAGAACCCTGCGTGTGTGTCAGTACGTGTGCACCTAAAAGAAGCAAAGAGAATGTGGCAACAGATGGTAGTTTACATGGAAGATGAGGATCGTTTGTGCTGTTCGTAATTTTTTCTATTGCATTGAAATTTTTCAAAATAAAATTTGGATATTAATAAAGTAGCTATAATTCCCACTTCACATTTTTTAACCCCATTCTTCTTGGTTTAAAGCATGGGTGTAATAGTAATTCATCTTATTAAATACTTTTAATAATAATGAACCAGTAAAACTGTTTAGAATCTTGGTATCCTGAGATAAACATTATTAATATCACTGTGTAATCTCATTCAGTCTTTCTGCTATTCAAATATATAATACATTCTTTGTGTTGATTTTTTCAAAATGGATAATTTGTATTTTTTTGTCTTTTTTGGGGGGTGGGAGGTGTACTTGGGATTGAACTCATGACCTTCCGCTTACCAGGCAGGCACTTGTGCTGCTGAGTTAAATCCCCCAGCTCAACTTGTATTTTTTTAATCCAAAATAGATAATGACTATTTTCCACTACATTTAGTAATTTTCAAACATGATTTTTACTTTTACATAAAGGTATGTGATAGCTATTGAAAATCATAATTTTAAAAAATCTGTCTTCTTGATGTCACTAATTTCTTTTATCAATTGTCACATTATTAAAGTGAGACCTAACTATCCAGTTTAAATTTTAATTCTATAACATAAAATTCCTGGGCCCTTTTTCTCTTTATTTTTCTTATTTACCTTATCACTTACTCTTTTTAATAGATTGATAAAAATGGAATTATATTGCCAAAACATATGAATATTTCAAAATATTTGATATAGAGTGATGAAATAATTTATCAAAAGACAGATCCGATGACAATAGTGTTATCAACATTAAATGTTAACATTTTAAGTGCTTGCCCATACGGCAGAGTATCTTCTTTTTATTTTATGATGATTAATCAGCATCACTTAATATTTTAATCATACTGTGAAGCTTTCTCTAACAACCAAGAAACCTAAAAAGATTAATATTTTATCCACTTGAAGGAAAAAAAAGAAAAAAACTGACTTCTATTTTATTCACCCACAAAAAATGAATTCCACACACAAAAAGTTGTTTCTACCATCTTATATATCTAATTAAGGGGCAATAAATGAATTCATACATACATAAACACATAATAAATAAATTCCACAAAAATCTAAAAGGAATCATAAAACTGTAAAACTCCTTTGATGGCCTGAACATTTTCCTCAGAATTCAAATGTTAGAAATCAAATCCCCCGGGGACCAGGATATATGTTATTTGGGAGCCATAAGGTCCCTTGTACAAGGCTTTGAAGAGGAAGTTTGGTCCCATTTCTCCTTCTAACTTCTGCCCTGTGAGAACACTGATTTTTCTCCCTTCCAAAGAGCGCAACTTTCAAGGCTCCCCCTTAACTTCAGAAAGAAGCTGTCGCCAGAGGCCAGCCCTTTGCCCAGCGGATCCTCACTGTGTACATTACCTGCCTGCGATTCCTTTAGCAGCTGTCCAAGGGGGTCTTATCAACCTTGAGTTACTGCAAGGCTTGTGTCAAGTACCCTTTCTTTGACTTAATAATGGTGCCAAAGCACAGCAGTGATGACTGTGGCAATGTGGACTTGCATAAGTGAAAAGGCAGAAGTAGAATATTTTGATAGCACCTACATTCACATAACTTGTATTATAGTATACGGATTACAATTGTTGTTATTGTTGTTTTTAATCTATTACTGTGCCTAATTTATAAATTGAACTTTATTATAGGTGTTTAATTATATCAAAATTATACTGAGGCTTCGGTACTACTTTCAGACATTCACTTGGGATTTTGGAACAGACGTTGTGACTTTTCTCTGACTGAGAAGAAAAGGGGGTATTACTGAATACACACTCTGTATTAGAGATTGCTGGAGAATTAAGAAGACATTTTCCTTTGACTTTGGTCTGCTTTATTGTCTCCTATTTAACTGTAAATATAGCTATGTCAGTGGCAATTGTCAAGTCCAATGTTTATCTGGGCTTTATATTTTCACACATGAAACAGACCCTAAGATGGGTTTGGTTCACTTTAAATACATATGTTTAATCAACCAAATAAAGTAATGACTTACTAAACACTTATTTATCTTTTGTAACTTTGGGGAAGAAACGCAAATGAGTTCACATTTATAATATGGCTTTCGGTTTTCTTTATTTATAATGAGATCAGTATTAATTTTAACTTCATATTTTTTCATTTTTTAAAATTTGAGACCAAAAGTGTATGAATGTCTATTACTTATTTTAAAAATAAAATTAGAATATAATTTAATCTCTTTAAGCTCTTGGATGTCTATTTCATCCCCTCTTTTATACATATTTAATACATGAATGGTTTTGTGAAAATGAGGAAGGGCAATAACTTAGAAGTTGTAAATTAATGAATTCCCAGGATATTAAATGTACTGTAAGCTTTTCTTAGCCTACTTTGAATATTTTTCAATGAGAAAATTTTAAAAACCTTAATAAATTTTTTAAAAAGAATGTCTGTGTTTCCTTTGTTTAAACCAACAAGGTTATTGGTTATATTTTATCATTCTGTGTAGACTAGGACAAAAACATTTCACAAAATTAACATGTGAAATATGTAACAATTTTATGTACATGATTATACTTAAATTTTAAATCTAAGATATGTATTAACAGATGTCAAAGTATATGAAAGGATTTGTTATACAGGTGAAATCTGGAACAATATAAAATCCATGTAGGTACTGTTTTCTCAAATATAAAGAATTTTGCTAAATTTGGAAACTCTTACTGTTATTAAGGCATCTAGAGTGAGGCAGGAGGATTTTAAATAGCCCAGGATAAAAAACCTCAACAAAATAAAAAATACAAAGAAACAAATTCATCTTCACCAATGTAAGTTAATAAATTAAACAACCTTTGGTCCTTTTTACATATGTGAATCTAAAAGTGAAAATGAAATTTAACTGATGTGCTGCAAATGATTAAATGAGAACATAATTTTTATAATGAAGAATCTATTCAAGTGATAAATCTACAGAGAGTAAGAAAATAAAGTACCATATGTTTTTAAATGGTAGGTTTTTATTTTAATCAATAAGTACCAAATGATCAAAATGAATAAGGACAGGAAGAAATAAGTTGCTGTCACTTCAAAGAAATATGATTTTACTGTATGTAAGAAAACACAGCTGACACATGAAGA
Organism: Dolichotis patagonum; assembly: GCA_004027295.1. Lineage (NCBI taxonomy): Eukaryota > Metazoa > Chordata > Mammalia > Rodentia > Caviidae > Dolichotis > Dolichotis patagonum. The sequence continues at coordinate 8,191 of PVJX010006077.1, read as the reverse complement.
GTAGTTACTACAAAAAAAACAATAGCAGTCCAATTGCAGTTTGCACATAATTTAGCCAACTTCCTCCTTTCACCATAGAATTTCATTCTTCAAACTGCAGCTTTACAGAATGGTGAAGTCTTCTCATTATTCATGTTTGCCACTGTCTCAGAATTCAAAGTCTTGTTGGCAACAAAAAGTTAATTAATCATATTTATGTTGACAACCATGACTGTTGGAAAGCAAACATTCTTGGAAAGCGTGCTGTTTTCTTTACATAGAAACCTGTTGATTGTGTGGGTCTATCTCCATTTTTTCTGAACTGGAATTAGAGCTGATATAGTTTGAACAGTCATTATGGTTTTCAGAGAGGGACTAAAGTCAGAATTTTTCATTATATTTGTTTTGAAAATAGAGATATAATTCAGTCTATAGTAATTTACACATTTAATCACATTCTAAATTTCCAAAATGTTCTATCTGTGCTTAAAACAAGAAATTCAAATGAAGACAAGCCTGAGAAAATCCTGTTAATTAATGAACTGGTGTTTGAGAGGTAGAAACTTAATTGCATCATCCAAAACACATTTATCAAAACCTCCAAAAATCTACATGGCATAGGCCACTTAGCAATTTTTTAAGGAATATTTAGTTCAGTCTTTTCTAACATTGTCTTTTTAAAATTTTATTTAGTCTGATTCAGAAATAAGATCTTATCATTTGCAAATTTTAAATTTTTGTAGAAAAATAAAATTTCTACTTATTGAATTTAGAATAAATATTTAGAATTATAGTCATTGACCTTTTGAAATTAATAGGTCTGTAGAGTTTATTAAATAAGATGTTCCAGTTCTCTTGTGCCAATCCTGTTAGTTTAAAGAAGCCTATGGCTCAATCCTCTCTTAGGATGTTAGCAATTCAATAAAATAAAATTCAAAGATTACAAATAAATCTAAGTATATTGAAATTGTATTTAAAATGTTTCTATTAAAATACATGTAACATAGCAATATATGAGTTCACTAAGTAACATAGAAAATATCAACCATCCTAATGACTTGTGAATTCATGAGCAAAACTATACCTCCATATATAGGCAACAACCATATTTGGATATGAAAGTGTCTATGATTTCTACTGGGAAAAATTTCAGAGACATATAGGTAGAACTACCATTAATACATATTTGTGGCCTACATCCATATTTTAAGAAAATGCTAAATTTTCACTGGGGCTTTAATTAGAGATTAGTGAAAATAGACATGTAATGATTTTCTGTTCAAATCCATAGAGAACTTTCTCTAAAATTTATTCATAGGCCCTTTGCAGGTCCTTGGACTTTGAAGTACTGTACATCTACATGACCTTTCTACTGGATTACAAAGTGGTAAAGGCCACCTTTCAGTTTTCACTCAGGAGGTGGTCATTATACAGAACTATTAATCAACACCTTGATTAATAGTAACCAAAAGTCTTGGTTGCTTTTTTTCTCATTGTTGGGACAAAGTACATGATCCCAAAATGAAGGAAGGAAAAGCTTATTTAGCTCACAGTTTGTGGAGGGGCCAGTGCATTCTTGGCTGTCTCCAAGGTAGAGTGGCACATGGCAGAGTGCAGTAGTTCATGGCAGCAGAAGACAGCAAAAGCAACAAGAACAAAAGGGAGGAGTGCACAGAAAAGATTCTTCCTCTGTTTTATATTGTGTGTAGGCCATGCTAGGGTGGGTGTAGCACTCATACCCATAATCCCAGCATTGGATCATGAATCAGCCACAAATTCTAGAAGCCTGCCCCATGACTGCATGAGGCTTTGAGGGGACATCTAAATATAAGCCAAAACACATAATAATCATAATAAATTTATTTTTTCTCTGGCAGAAATCTTGACAGTTAAGACCAAAATATGGAGCACATGCAATTTTATTTGATGTTATGTTTGCAGTTACACCTAGAATACAAGTTGATTTTTGAAGAAGAAATAAATGTCAACTTTTGCACAGCTCCTGGAATTAATTTATGACCTATAGAAAAAAAGAAAAATTCTACAAAAATGAAAAGAAAATTGAGAGGACATTTTTAAAAATCAAGGGTACAAGAAATAGCAGGACCAAGAAAAGTTCAATGGCAGGATCCAACAAATGAGGCTGGATTAAATTTTCAGGAAACCAAACAAATCAAGACTGAAAATAAGGAGACTTTAGTTTAAAGATGACAAATTTGTGGTTCTTCAGAGACAAATACCATATTATTTCTATTTATTAGTATTCCTTCCCATAGTTGGCTGACACAATTTCTGGTTCCAGCACTCAATAAAACCTTAGATTTCTGAGTTGAAAGACACCTCACACATCATTTACTCCAACATATATATTTCTGTAATTGAAAAGCCCTTTGCTCAGAATATTACTTAAACATTTCATCAAATTACTAGCTCAAGTGAAGAATATTATTTATCTCAGATATGACTATATAGCAGAGGAACGGATGAATTTTAAAGATGGCATTTTAAATTATTTCTTTGGAGTCATCTCTTTTACATAAGAAATATCATTACCATTATTTGAAAAGGAAATCAGTATGTACCAAACCACTGTGTACAAAGAGTAATAGTTGGAAAATTCCTCAAATCACATCTGTCTACTTCAGAATTTTACTTTTAAAAGAAAAAAAAGGAAGATTAGAAAAGTATGATTGATAAATGAAATGAAGAATGTTGAAGTTCATATCTATTATTGGACAACACTAACAAGATATACTCAAAGCCCATATTCTACCCAAAATAATTTACATCTGACTAATCAATCACTGAATCTCATGAGCCACAGGAATGAATATCTTAGGGAAATGGGAGAAACAGGGGAGAGAAAAATAAATATCTAGAGGCAGATCTCACTCAATTTTGATTAATGATTCAAAGATCAACCTGTATTTATTTTTTTTCACTCCATATATGTATTCTTTAACCTATTATGTAATATTAATATAATGTTACATTTTTCTTAAATAATTTTTGTTAAGATGCTATTAGTCTTGCTGACATTTTATAGGAAGTTATACAATTGAAATGCATAAGACCTATTATATCAGATTGTAACATGAGCCTAAAATGAGTTTTAATTTCCTTATAAATTTTGTATTAAATGAAATTTTGTGGTGCTTGATAGATTGTCTTTGCTTGAAGAGTTTACTAAAAATTATTCATCATACTCATTAAAAATTACTGACCATATAATATCTCCATTTCCAAAATAAGCATTGTTCACTTAACATCATTTGTAGTTACAATCAATCTGCTTTAGTCACTCTTAGTTGACAAATTCTTGTTGAATTGGAAACATATTTATGACTAAGTACATTTTTATATTAAGACTAATTTGCTATTTCTCTTGGGAGGCCAGATAAAAAAGGGGAAAAGAATAATGCCTGTTCTCTATTTGGCAAGAATATATTTTCAGTTTCTCTCAACTTCAGTATTGGTGCTTCATTAATCAATATGAACCATAAGAATGACTTTGGCACTCTGCTCAAGGGAGGCCAATGCCAAAATTTTAAAATATATTCTGTGGATTTTGACCAAATGCATGATCATGGTTAGGACTTAGAAAAGAGTGCACTAGCTGATAGGTCAGTTGCCAAATCATAAAATAGAATGGAGAGGGGTGAAGGGGGAAAGAAGGGGTCAGAAAAAGAGAGAGTGAGACAGAAACAGAGGAACTTAACCATTTCTGTGGTGGTCAGAAGATACAGCCCAGGGGAATTACTTATTAATCTTTTTACCTCCTGAAGAAAATAATGAAATCTTTGAAGTTTAATCTGCTGTAACAAATACTTCATCAACACACAAAGTCCAAATATTAGTGTTCAGATCTCTCAAATAGTTTGTCTCTGTTGGTTGCCTATACTACAGAAATTTCCCACTGATCTCTTCACTTGTAGAATGAAGATTTTCATGGTGAACTTAGGGTCCATGCTTTGAGGATACACCAGACATTACATATCTCCCATCTGGAAAACTCGATGCAGTTCAATCAATCATAGTTATTCTTTCCTCTTGCCCAAGATTAGCTTAGTAGTCAACATATGAGGGGCGTATAATGAATAACTGTAAATTTGAACTTCAAAGACTCACATTCTACAGCATAGACAGATTTCCATAAGAATTGTTCATAGAGAAGCATGCTAGGTTGGTTGGGAATGCAGTGTGTATAGAGGCCTAGAACCTGAGACTGAAGAGGTAAGAGAAAGTCAGTAGAAGTCTCCTAGCTAACACAAATCAAGGCCAAAGCCTTAAAAAAAATCACAACCACAAATTTTCATATTGAAGCACTGAGTAAGCTGCTTTTCTTTGTCTTATCCCAAAATTACTCTGGAGTCAAATGTGCTTCCAAACTGAAGTTACCCATTTACAACTGCACAAACCACTCTTGCATAGACAGGAGTTTCTGATTCTGGAAGCATCTGGACATCTGGAGAAAGAAGCCCAGAGGATTAAAATCTGCCTATGTCAAATGTCTCTTGGGCATTCTTTTACTATGAACACGTTGCTTCATGTGTTTTGCTTATTTCTTACTCTTTTTCTCTTTGGCTCTTTGTCAGTATGCTGTCTGTATGCACACTAACAGCCTCGCTGAGGGTGTGGAATAGAATGTCACACCAGCACTGTGGCCTGCTTTTCCAACAGTTGTCATAACGATCCATCTGTCTTTGCAGTTAAATTATCTTTGTGATCAATTACTCTATCCCTTTTATTTTGCACATGATGAAAAGAAGTTCAAGAGGCAGTAAGCAACTTCTCCATACTCACATAACTGGTAAGAGGCAATTGACGTCAAGCCCATTGATTTTTTTCCACTATGTCATTCTATTACTTAAATATCATTTCTGAAAATATGACATCTGTGACTCCACTTGAGATACTGAACAATAACAGTGGATAATTATTTCTTATTTCACCAAATGTAACTTAACATTTATATAAAACTCACTCATTTTGTGGAATGTAGTATCTCAGTAATTGAACCTTACTCCTACACAGGCAAAATGTATTCACTTGGAGATCATTCAAGGAAGAGCTATTTTTCTAACTGTTTAAAATCTTTTTTCTTTAACCTACAGTATTAGAATTAACAAAGAGATATAAACTATAGGCACTGTTGCTAGATTCTGAAGTTTTCCAGTTAAGTGTAATTTAATCTTAGGGAGATGATTTAAATCTTAGGCTTTCCATATTATAAGAGTTGTCTTTTATGACTCTTAAAAGCAGTTTCTCACTTGAGTATATAGCCGAAGAAAATGAAGTTAGTACCTTGCAGACATATCCGTACTCTCATATTCGCTGTAGTATTGTACACAACACCCAAGATTTAGAAATAACCTGGTATCTTTCAATGAATGAATGGATAGAAAAATATTGTGATTAATATATTATATGGAATTTTATTGAACCATAGAGAAGCACATCTGAGTGTGTGACAGTATGAATGAGCCCTCAAGACACTTTGCCAAGTGATGTAAGCCAGACACAAAAAATATTCCATAACCAAAAATATATATGGAATCCAAGAAAGTTGAACTCAAAACAACAGTGTAGAATGGTGTTTACTAAAAGCTGGAAGGAAGAGAAAATAAGGAAATGCTGGTCAAAAGGTACAAAATCATAATTACATCAGACAAATAAGTATAGAGACCTCATGTACATTATGATTATAGTAAACTGTAGTTACAGTTATGACGGCTGACTACTTTTTGTCTTGTTCTCTTCATTCCTACTCTACTGTGAGTGCAGCCTGGGTACACTGTTCTATCCAAAACCTATAGTAGTCAAATTTCTACTCATGAGTGTGTGTATTTGTATGATTTCACTGACATTTTTCCTTTCTGTCCTAGAACATGATCAGCTTTTAGAACTTTGTAACAAGAAAAATATGTACTTTAAATCCAACAGGAAATATTAACTTGATTATTATTTGATTAACTTCCAAACTGTATGTGGAGCCAAGATACATACTTTTCATCCTTCAAGGGCTTTGACATTCTGATGTGCTTTCATTTCAGACTATTACTTTGAATGGTAAGGGAAGGGTTGCAGGGTGTTATATGATGGAATTGTTTTCTTCACAAAGAAAAGAAAGTTATTTAAATTCATGAAAAATTAAGTTTGCTAAGAAGCTGCAGGAGAATGCAATTTCAGGAAATACATCTGGCTCCTGCAGCTTGCAAAGTCATTAGATACTATGATCTTCATTTCTCTGTCTTCAAAGTTGAGGGACCTCTCAGCACTCCTTCCTTCTCTATTTTGTTCTACTCTTACTCTTGCTTCCTTTTGTTGTTGATTTTGAGAAGTTTCTCAGTGTTTGATCCCCACAGTTTTGGTTTGCAAATTGATGTAGCTTCATAAAAATAAATTTATTTTAGTCTTTGGTTCTTACTTAAAATGCATAAGAAAAAGAGCATCTAATCATCTCACATTAGTCTATAAGATTCAGATGAGTTTAGTAGTCCTTGGATTCCTTCCTTCCTTAATCAATTTCTCTGGAAAGAAAAGTATCAAAGATACCAACTGGTAAACCAGAGCTCCAGACAAAGGTACACACACAACCCTACAGACCAAGCACTGCATACCATTGAGCTTTCCCATAATGGTGAGTGGGCTGACTTTGAACAATCATGAGTTGTGTATGATTTCAATTTTTTGTAGTTTTATGTGGTCAGAAGGATTTACCTTTTGTAGTTTTATATGGTCAGAAGGATATACCATGGTTGAAGTTTACAACAAAGAAAATATTCTCATCCTCCACAGGAGGCCTCCAATAGTAGAGACTATAAATGTAATGATGTCCATGTTGCTTGTATCAGACTACTTCATTTGAGGATGGTATAGTTGTCAAATGTCCCAGTATGACTGAGAATGGAATTTATCACCTCCAGATAGGCTTATCTGAAAAATTAGAAATTTGTAGAACCCAACTGAAATCAAGAGATTCACATTAGGGGCATAGATAAGGAAAGGGCATAGCCATGGGAATTCTAGCACAGTGAAATAATACCATCATATTACCATTATTTCAGTTGTAATATATTGGAATTTCTGCTCATCATAGAAAAGTTCCTTGCTTTCTGAGATATTTCATGTGGCTATTCTGCCAGTAAATGTTCAAAATTTCTGTCAACCCAGCACTTAGTGGTCCACTTCTCTCAGTGTAGCAAGAGAGAGAAATGTGTGTGTTTATTTTGAATCATTTGAGTTCCTTGTACAAATATTTATGGATCTCAAAAGATATCAGTTTTCTAAAACTTGACATAGAAGTAATTCTGAAAGTTGAACTATCATATTGGTTAACAATTTGTTCACTGAACTATAGGTACATATTTCTATGATTCATAAGTGAAGTCAAGCTTACAGTATCAGGTCATCAAATAAAACTTAAATAAATAAGTGATGTATAAACTTTGTGATTAATATTATATTTTTCTTTAAAAACAAGAGCATAGGAATTCAAAAAAGGGGGTAAGATGGAATTCTCTGAGAAGATCAACTACTTTGAAATATGCTATTTTTAAAAGAACAAAATATTTACATCAATATATATTATCATGGACCTGCACTTAAGGTTTATGTTAAAGACTGAAAGTGGTAAACACTTCTTCGTAGGAGCATTGAGTATCCATTTGCTACAGCAAATGGGACTTTTGAAATACAAAATTTCATATCTTACTTAATTTATCAGTTTTTGCATTGTAAATTTGACAAAACATGGAATAAGTTAAATATTGGTTAAATACTAGACTTAGTGAAAGCTTCATAAATGGTATTTTGTAGAGCACAGTTGTTGTCTAAACATAGACATTCACTTAAAGCAAGAATTTTCATTGGCAACTGTATTACACATTGTGTTGATTCTTGAGTAACCTGGTGAGGCAAGAAGACATTTTTAAACCATATGATTATTCATTTTATATAAAGCTTTTGAAACATTTCAATGCCATGAAATTATTTCAGATTAGAGTCTCCAGGCATCCTATATTCCTGATAATTATGAAGATAGTTACATGATGGTGAAAAATCTTTCAGGACAAGTCCATGGTTTGATGCTTTGTTTCTGGTCTCTCTTAGAAAGTGAAGCTGTTAACTGGGAAATGTTCAGGGGAGGCAAAAGGGAAAGAAGAAGAAGAAGGAGAAGGAGAAGGAGGAGAAGGAGGAGAAGGAGAAGGAG
>PVJX010006076.1:0-80825 GCA_004027295.1 Dolichotis patagonum | reverse complement strand
TCAATTTCCAATGGGTTTATTAGGCTATAATCCTCCCGAGTGTCAAGGATTAGTTAGACAGATGGAGAAACAGACAGACAGACCAACAGAAGTTATCTACCTGTCCATCTGTCAGACAGATGTCTTCGCAGAACTCTGGAAAATATACACATAGATTTGGGCACATTAGCTAGTGATTATTCTCCCAAAAAACTACAGCCAAGGGTTAAGAACAATTGATTTGGTTCTAAATTGGCACAGGAGGAAATGGCAAACTCATTCTTTACTCTGCATACGTCTGTCTATTTGTATTTGTCACACTAGCAAGAGATTACTTTTATATTGTAAAATGGGTGGAGAGGGGAAGCCAGGCAGAGTGGTTCATGCCTATAATTCCAGCTACTTGGGAGGCTGAGGCAGGAGGATCACAAATTAGACACCAGCCTGGGTAACTCAGAAAGACTCAAAATAAAAAATAAAAATGAGGATATAGCTCAGTGGGAGAGTATCCCATGCTGAAGGGGAAAAAAAAGTAAATATGTCTATACTGATATGGAAACAGCCATGCAAACATACTTAAGTGGACAAAGCAAGACAAAAAAAATTAAAGGGGGCAAGAAGGAGGGAGGGAGGAAAGACATAGGACAAGAAAGAAAAAACCCAACCAGTCTCCATAATTCTAGCCCTGGCCTCTCCTCTCTCCTACTTTCTGTCAGCCCTGATGAGCAGGTGGTGGAGCCGGGCTTCTGAAGTGAGAGGTGAGCTTTGCCTGCTCTCAGGGGAGGGAGCAAAAACACAAATTACTCCCCTGCCTGACTCCATTTCAACCGCACAGGCTCCCCGATGCCAGCGGCCCCGCTTCCGAGTCGGAGGTAAATGAGTTCTTCACAGCATTACCTGCGATGTTTGCGGGCTGAGTCAGGCAAATGAGTCTCCCTAATTTTATTTTATGCTTTTCTCATTCATCTAAGAGGTCAGGGGGAAGAAAAAGGAATTTTCACTTTCCTGCTTGCGGGGTAGGCTGTTAGGGGAAGTAGCAACTCTCTGCTATCAAAGCCTAGCTCTTTAAATATTCATTCAAATACCTGTCACCGGTCCAGGGGGATGAGAGGATTTAAGGTTCAAATCTTACTGATCTATTATTCTTTTTGGAGCCCCAGGTGGAACTCTTTCATGCGGCTGGAAATTATAAAACCGTACCATGCTTTGAAGGGAACTTTTAAGTAGTAAAATGCAACTTTTTCTCCCCTACAACATGCGTGCCTTCTGTGCTGATCCTCGGAAATACAGGAGCTCCAGAGGAGCCATGGCTGTTAGCCCCTGAGGCGGGCTGTCCTGGGACTATGCAGAGATGGGGACAGATTCTTAAGGTCTGAAGAGGAGGCAGGAAAAGGAGGTGGGGGCAGGAGGTGCAGGTGCATTGTGAAGAATCCTCTGTGCCCGGCACTTAACCAGCCACACTTCATTTACCTTGACCACCTCTAAAGCAGGAACTCCCCTCCGAGAGGTTAAGTGACTTGCCAAGGTCACACGGCTACAGTGCAGGGACTGGAGTCCACTCTAGTCCCAGCTTCTCAGCCCAGTCCCCTGTAGCAGCCGCCTCCCGATGAACATCAGCAGTGACAATCTAGGGTCCCCGAACACCAGTGGCTCACTGGGGACAAATTTGCCCTGCAGGGAGATCTCGGGCAATGACAGGCCATTTTTAGTTCTCACAGTCTGAGGAAGGGGGTGATACTGGCATCTAGTGGGTAGAGACTCTGCTAAAATCCTGCAGTGCACAGCATTGCCCCTGCCCCATCACAAAGAATTATCCAGCCCAAAATAGCAACAGCGCACAGGCAGGGAAACTGCAGAATTGCCACCACACGCCCTGGCTTCGGGCTTTCAGTTTGGGAATCTGGAATTCCACTGGTGCTTACGTTTTTTCCCAGCACCCTAGGGAAAACTCACCAGGTAGTGAGCAGGTGTTTGGGGACTTCACCTTTCTGTGTTGCCCCTGGATACATAAATTCTCATCTAAATTCATGCTCACGCTCATAATTTCACAATGGCAGGAGAGATAACTTTCTCATTAAGGGGCACAGTCTAAGGTTCTCTCCACCGAGACCAGTAAGAACCTGCACTCTTATTGTAGTGAAGAACGGCTGTAATTAACAGAAACAAAGCTCCCAATTCGGCCCACAGCCCAGGACCCGGGATCTGTTTGCTATAGACCACTCTCTCCTCCGCCCAGCCCCTGTGCAAACAACATGCAGATCAGGACGGACCCAGGGAGGAAACTCATCTTCCACTCAGCCACCTGAGGACAAGAAAGGAACATAAGCACTGGATACAGACCCCAAGAGGGCAAGCCACTGAGCAGGCAAGGAACATTCTGCTCCCAGTCCGAGCCCTATAACAGTTTGAAGAAGTTCCTCTTGTTTCCATTTTACAGGACACAAGTTAGCAAACTTTCTCTGTAAATAGCCAGATAGTAAATATCTGAGTCTTTCCAGACTGTAAGGTCTCTGCTACAATATTCAATTCAGCTGCTATAGCACAAAACAGCCATAAACAATACTTAATAAATGCACTCTTCCATTCATACACACCTCTATCCATCCATCCACCCAATCATCCATCCACCCTCTTGGTCATCCATTCATCCACCCATCTACCCATCCATCCACCCACCCATTCATCCATCCATCCACCCATCCACCCATCCATCCATCTATTCACGCAATCTGTCCACCTGCCCATCCATCTACACAACAAATATTCATTGACAAACCTAGTATAATCAGGCACTTTGGATATCAATGCAAGTGCTTTGCTACCTGGGACCCTTTGCACATAGCTCCTCTCTCCCTGAGACACCCTCCTCCTTCTCACACACAACCTCCTATTTTATATGGCTATCCTTTGATCTCAGTTTCAACTGAACCAAGAAGCCTTCGTGACCACTGTAACAGTCTCAATCTCACACCGTTTCCTTCTTTCATAGACTTGGAACACTTTGAAATCATTTCATTTATTTCACTGTAAATTTGTTTTGTGTCGGCCTCCCCTATTAGTATACAAAGTCCATGCTAGGAAGGATCAAGTATCTCCTCTGTATCTGCCATATAACAGATGCTTAGTAAATAGCTGTTGAACAGAGTTATTAAATTTAACCTTATAGAGTTGGTTCCAGGGTAAGGTCTTGACCCATTACACCAAGAAATAGCTTAGATTGTGCCATTCAGTATGGTAGCCATAGGCCACATGTGGTTCCTGAACACCTAAAATGTGTTATCCTAAACCAAAATGAACTGTAGGTCCACAATATACGCTAGACATTCTGAAGACTTCCTATGGAAAAAAAAATGTCAAATGCCTCAAGTTCTTCAATCTGCTATGTGTTTGTAATGGCTGATACAGTGTGTCAGCTGGAGAAGTTCAGAAGTTTAACTAAGGAAACCGGCAGGGAGCCAGGGTCCTTATTTTGTAAACATTCTCAGCCTGCGGAAGAGGAGGGCACAGAGGTGGTGTGAGTGCTACACCTGCCCTGGGGCATGGGGGGCAGTATCTTGCACACCATGTAAGCGAGGAGAAGAGCTCGCTCTCCCCACTTTTGCTCTTGCTGCTTTTGCTGTCTTCTGCCACCTCAAAATGTTGCTCCTGTGCCATGCCACCCTGTCTTGGAGCCTGCTGATTATGGACTGATTATTTCCTTCCTTAATTTTGGGTGTCGGTATTTTGTCTCAGCAACAAGAGAAAAGTAACCAAGACAGTGCTGAAATGATGTTTTGGTAACTATTAGGTGAAATTAAAAATTTCCGAAAAATCAGGGTCCCCTGTTCCTTAAAATCACTTTCACTTGTTCATCTGACATGACTACCATACATTTTTAAGTTACATGTAATTTTTTTATGTGTCTGTTGGGTGATGCTGATCTAGAACTGTCTAAATTCTATTTCCTGAGTTCCTATTAGTCAGCTCTCTGACCTTGGCCCAGTCAGTTAACCTCAACAGAGCTTAGATTCTTTATGCAACAAATAAATATAAGCTGGCCACCTACACGAGGTTGCGCTGTAGCTCAAAGATAATGGATAGGAAAGTCCAGGGGAGCGGATCTATGCAAAGGAAGCCCTTGTGTATTGAACTTCTCTGACTGTTTCTACATCGCCATGTGTTCTGTTCCACTGTCACTGGCCTCTGCATATATTACCTAACTTCTTCCATCTTTGGAAGACCCTTCGGGGTCTGATTCCCTCCCATATGAATGTTAGTCATCAAAATCATCAGCCAACCTATTTTGGGGGTGATATCTCAAATCACAATGATGCCAAGGGAAACGAGATTGTTCAGACAACATCCTCTTTTATTATAAACGCACACTGCCAACTGCACATTTGAGAGAGTCCTATATGATTTAAGCTGGTGGATGCTGAAGTTGTACTTATTTTTAAGATGTACATGACATCTGTTGTTTTTGTCTGTCTACCATCTACCCACATGCTACATATGGAGAAGACAGGTGTCTGTATCTGTCCCAACCAGTGTATTCCATCCCTTTGGACACAGTGGTGGCTTGAAGGGTGATTTTGTGGGACCCAATCCCAAGACTTTGGTGGAAACTTTTGAGAGGCAAGTTTCTTTTGCACCGAGATTATAATCCTAGCACTACTTGAGACACAGAGTCAGGAGAAGAAAGCAGACCATGATGAGAAAACAAAACTATCAGAGCAAGCAGCCAAGACAGACAAGGTCCCTTTAACATCTATTTAAACAACTAGAGCCAACTACATCTGAAAGCCCTCCATCCTTATAAATTTTGAAGTCACAGATGCCAACAAATACTGTTTGCAGGAGATGTACAGTTAAGTTGAATTTAATCCAGGAAAGAGATCAAGGATAGTGCATTTTATAAGGAATGTACTTTGGTGACTTCCATTATGATAGTAACTCCATCTGGATTGATGGTGTATTATCTAGCATTCTTGGAGGGGTTGCTGAAAACCGTTTATAACTAGATTATAAATTAAAGGAAAATAGTCTCTTCTAGTGTCACAGAGAACACACAAAGGATCACAAGAAAGGCACCTTCCCTGGAACCACTGTGCTGAAACCCTGTTGTTCACTGACTGAAAGAGGGAAAAAGATCACTCAGTAAACTTAAGGTGAGTCCCTGTGGTTGGAATGTCACAGAACTGGATTCTGGGTCTTTGTATTCATGTAGTTTCCAGGATTTATCCTTGTTTCTTGACAGAAGACTCCTGCTGGAAGAGGTCCACCTGGATCCTGAAATCCTGACCCTTGTGAATACCTCAGCCAGCCCCTAGGTATGTAAAAGTGACTCATGGGCAGGTAGAGAAACTGAGGTACAGGTACTCATCCAGAATCAAAGCCTACGAGCTCAGAAGTCCAGCTTTGCCCTCCAAGTCTAGTGCCTTGCCAAGAAGATTAATGAGAGCATCGTAGGCAAGGCCCTGAAGATGGTTATAACAAAACAGACACCCAAACAGGCCTATTTTTAGCCTCTTTTATGCATGCCATGCCAACCCTGGAAAAGCCTGACTTTTAACTGTCCCCTCTGCCATATGGGACTTAACCTTGGAGATTCTGACAAGGTGTAAGGTGATAATACGGAGTCACCATGTCCCTAAAAGGGAGGACTTCCCATCTCCTGGCTAGCTGCCCAAAGGAGACCCAGTGAGCATTTTGTTTTGGTGAACTTGAAGGAACATATGCATCAAATGGGTCTGTAGGGTTTTTAATTTAATATGCAAAGTGGTACCCTACAGAGTGACATCTGGATGACAGGGAAATTCTATCTGGCTGATGCGAGGCTTCAATTTGGGATTAGTTGGCAATGTTTTTCCAAAACAAGAAATTTCACATAGAAACCCACATTGCTACTTTCCCTAGATAAAATAATTTAGGGCTTTCCCTTAGACAGCAACTATCAGCCAGAGAGGAGGAGTGGCTTCTAGAAGTAGAACTCTAGTTTGTCCCATTCCCTACCACTCCCTGCAGTGACTCATTGACCTGAAACCCGAATGTCAGCAGTCACTTACCATCTTACACAAATTAGGCCCTCTCCACCCATATGAGTTTTCTACCTGGCCCTAGTAGGTACTGGACTTTGTACTGCCAAATGAAGATGTTTTCATGCACTAAAGTAATTGGTATTGGTTCCCTTTTTGCACTGGAGCAGTGTACCTGAGATAGATAAACTTAAAAGAGATAAGGTTTACTTAGGCTCACGATTTCAGAGGACTCAGTCCACAGGGAGCTGGCTCCATTGCTGTGGGCCTCAGGCGAGACAAAGGATTCTGGGAAGAAGGGGATGGTGGACCACAGCTGCCCCTCCCTTCATGGCAGCAAGGAAGCAAAGAGGAAGTGAAAGAGCCAGAGGAAAGAAGGGGCCAAAGACAAAAATACACTCTTCCAAGTTACATCCCAGTAACCCAGTTATCCTAACCAGGTCCCACCTCCTAGCAGCACATACAGCTATGAGCTCATCAATGGATTAATTGATGTATTGAGAATATGAGTCTTTGGGGGGTACTTTACATTTAAACCATAACATTTGTTTAGGCAAAATTCCAAAAAGCAAGGAGGTGAAATAAAGACAGCTGATTCTTTAGCTTGGTCTTGTATGATATTATCTATAGGCAAAGTCGAAGACCATCAAACCCGTTAGAGACTTCTGAGGTCAGTGTATTGGGGTGACAGTGCTTCTTCCCACCTCTAAGGTCCTTTCCATGTAACAAGAACACCACCAGCATCCACTTATACCCCTTGCTATCCTGAGCCCCTCTTTCCATGGGGACAGAGAGTGACGTGGTAGCTTGGAGTTTGGAAGCTTTGGGAAAGAACCAGGCAGGTATAGCCCTCTCCACCGTGGTCTTCCTCAGATTAGAGGCAAAACACCTGCATGACTTCTACAGTGAATGGTTCGCTAAGTGAACTCTGCCCGTTTAGGTGCCGCAAGGGACTGGGGTAACTCAGACCATGCACAGGGGAAGGGTGGTTAACTCATAGGCATCCTGTAGGTCACAGCACTACCCAGGCTGACAGATGGGATCATTCTGAGGGTTCGCAACCATCCTTGAAAATCTCACAAAAGATATAGACCCTCTACTGTTCTCCTTCCCAGGCACATCTATTCATGCTGCACTTCTACGTACCTTGTCCTCCCAGACCTGAAAGCCCATTTGCAGACTCCGTATTTTGTTTTTACATTGAGATAAACTTATTTTATTTTAACAATGTCTCACTGAGTTGTCTAGGCTGGCCTTGAACTCAGCAGTCCTCCTGCTTCAGCCTGCCAAGTAGCTTGGATTTCAGGCAAGTGCCCCCCTGCTTAGCTCCACATTTTTTTGGTGGCATGGGGGATGGAACCCAGGTACTTCACACTGAACTACATCCCTAGCACTTTTTTTTTAATCTGATAATTTAAGACATGTTCTAAGTTGCTCAATTGCCAGGCTGGCCTCCAACTTGTGATCTTCCTACCTCAGTCTCCCAGAGTGCTGAGATTTCAGGCATGAGTCACCAGATCCAGTGTCTTTCGTTTTTAAGCCTCTTGACTTCACCTCCAAAGAGAAGCTTTTTACAGTGACATGAGACAGAGGCAAGACCAAAAATGGCCCCAGCATCCTCATCAACATCCTCCTTACTTTATATTACAGGTGCTTATTCACTCAACAAAGACAAAGTGCCCATGTGAAGAGATACACCATTAGGCTTAACCAAGGCTCAAACATCAGTCTCCTTGCTGCTTAACGAATGTCTAATCCCCCATCATGGTAGATGCTACAGCAGAGAAGACTAGGAACCTGTTCCCGCCAATGAAGCCTGACTTACTTAAATGTGATGGAGTGAGGAAAGGCTTCTAGAAGGAAGTGAGATTTAAGTCTAAACTTGAGATCAAAGGGAAAAAATAGTTATTAATTAAAAGAAGGAAAAGAACACACTACAGAGGCCCCCAAGCAGAGGCCAGATCACAGTCAATGTCCCTGAGGCAGGAGGAAGAGTACAGAGCATGAGTCCAAGCTGGAAATGACAGACTTGTTTACATACATAATGCAGGTGGCAGACATGTGGCAGCTACTGACATGCCCAGGTCCACCCTGCCATTGAATCCACACGTAGGAAGGCAAGGGAGGTTCACAGACCCATTTCTCACTTCTCAGACAATTTCTCCAAAGGAAACAAGTCACCAAATACAATTCACCAAGACGCTCACAGCAGTGCTACCTACCATACCAATCGGAAAGTAATGAAAATCTCCAGCTACAAGAGGAACAGTCAGAGAACCATGAATATCAAGGCAATGAAATTTTACGTGGCCACTAGAAAAAGGAAATTCTAGGTGGGCCAGAAAAGTGGGGAAATACTGATGATACAATGAACCACTCTAAAGAAATGTAGATGAGAAATGGAAGGTAGGATATTTCCATAGTTGTAGACAAACTACTCAACGCTACTATTAATGGTAATAGTGTTAAGAGACTATCAAGTGGGATTTCTTCTACTGTGTCAGAATTATATACATTAAGACCTATTATGTTTTAGATCTAGAAAGTCCCCCAAAAGTCTCAGGTGGAACTTTTGGAAGATGATTGGATTGTGGTGACTATAATGACTTCTTGTTAGGAAGGGGCCTGGTTGGAGATAGGTCCCCGAAATGGGTGTATCTCCTCTCCTGCTCCTTCTTTCTGCTTCCTGGCCGCCATAATGTGAGCATCTTTCCTCTTTTAGATCTTTCTACCATACCCTTTCTGCCTTAGAGCCAGATGAATATGGACTGCATGCTTTAAAAACTGTGAGTCAAAATAAATCATTTCTTCTTTAAGTTGTGGAAGGCAGGTATTTTTGTAGGTGTCAGGAAAGTGACTGAGACAAGCCCAAAGCTAGAAATAAGAGACAGAACTCCACCTGTACAGTTCTCTGTAAGCTGGAGTTCAAGTCAAACTCTTCTCTACAAAGATAACAAAGAGGAGATAGAGTCAGTCCACATCCCCTAAACCATGTCCACCTCCTGCTAACCTACACAAAAAGAGAAGAGGGGCGGGCTGGGCTTTGGTCTTTGACCTTCCAAGGTGTAGGATTCACAGAATGCATTCCTGTTCCCCAAAGGTACCTGCAAAGATGGGCATATGGCATCTTATTTCCTAAGTAGATGCCTGCCGGACCACGGGTCCCAGGACCACTATCCTGGGTGGTGGATGGGTCATCATCCAATTGGAGAAAGATAAACAGTTCTTAGAAGAGATTACCATGGGTACCAGTGAAAGGGAGGTGTATTGGCTATACTAGCAGTGTCTGAAAGAGCTTTTTATGATCACAGAAATGTTTTATATCAGTGGTATCCAATATGATGGACATTGGCCACATGTAGCTACTGAGTACATGAAATGTGATTAGAGCAACTGAGGAATTATCATTTAATTGTATTTTATTTGATCTGACTTAAACTTGGATAATGGCCATTGATGGTCGGTGGCTACCATACTGGGCAGCGCAGGTCAAATTTGCATAGGTAGCAGATTCCTGGATAACCTATCTATGAACAACTTGTGGGGCCACTGGAGTAGGGAATCTGGGAGGAAATGAAGTACTTCTCCCTCCATCTCAGATATTAGGAGAAACTTTCCCATGTTTTCATGGCTCCAGAGGAAAAGCATGGAGCACAACGGATGGTAGGAGCTATCAATGTCTGGATGACTACCAGAAAAGAGACCAAAGGAGGTTCCATATGTGGAGCTAATGAGACAAGCTGACCTGAGGAGGGCAGTCCCAGTAACAGAGGGGACCGTCAGGATGAACCTGAAGACAGGCCAGAGAATATCATGGTACCCAGTTATACAGAAACACTCTCAACAGGAGAATCAAACTAAACCCAGCAACACCAGGGAAGCCCTGTGGAGGTAAACTTTACTAACATAAGGTAAATGAATCTGCCCAAAGCATTCTTAATGGGAAAGGAGGTGGTCAACATAGCTCGGTTAAAGGAAAATATGTGGCTTCTTACACATTAAAACTTTGATAAGTTAGACTTTTTAATGAACTATCACAACCACTTCCATGCCTTGCATGCTCTCCTAAGTTAGTGACACTTCACAACAACCCCACGAGGCAGAGGTATCATCTCTGTTGTACAGAGGAGGAAACTGAGGCTCAGAAAGGTTTAGTGAGTCAACCATCATCTCACATATAGGAGCAAAGCTGAGATTTGAACCCAGTTCTTGTTTTTAACAGTGTAGTTCATCTTCTGAAAAATAACATCTTTATTTAAAAAAAAACTAAAACAATAATTTATGTAAAAATGTAAAACCTAGGGAAATCCAAATAAGACCTATATCTGAGAAAGAAGTCTTTTTAGTGGCCCTGAAGCAAGGCCAGCAGATTGCTGTAGCTGCTGGTTTCAAACAGGAGCCTAAAGAGAATTCTTTCTATGATCTACTGGCCATTTCAGAAGTTTGGAAATGTAATGGTCAATTCATCAGAAAGAAATAGCAAGTGAGTATGGCAGACTTTCGGCAGCCTGAAGGAGACAGACCCTGGCGCGTCGGGACCTGCACTGTGTGGTTGACTCGGGGTGCTGGGAGAACAAGGAGCTCCTTCCCTCTGGGGGGCGGCTGTGAGGGTGGCAGACTTTTGGTGGCTCAAAGGAGAGAGACTCTGGCAGCTCGGGACCTGCACCGTGCGGTTGACTCGGGGTGCTGGGAGAACAAGGAACTCCCCCCTCTCTGGGGGGACAGCTGTGAGCCTGCCTGCACATGGGCTGAGAATCAAACATCTCATGTCGTCCTGCCCCCATCCTGTGTCTCTCCCTCCCCCGGAAAGTGGGAGCCAGTGAACTACACATCTTGTGAAAGATTGGCTATGTTATTTAGTATGAGCTCCCCGTATGCAAAGATATGGACAACCATTTGGAGAAAAACAAGAGACAATATGACAGATAGTGAAGATCTCTGGTTGTCTAGTTTTGAAATTTATGCTTTCTTATGTCCCGTTCTGTTCTGTTTTGTTGTGTTTAATTTTACCCCCTTTAAAATAAAATTAAGAAAAAAAGAAGTCTTTTTTCAATGTCATTGTCCTGGCTGTGATGGTGTAGTGTGGTGATGTAAGACGCTGTCTGGAAAAGCTGGGTGATGGGTGCCAAGGAACCTCTGTGCTGCAGCCTCTTGGGGATCTTAAACCATCTAATATTTATAAAATTTTAGAAGTTAATATGATTTTTTGAAGTCATGCAAAATGGTGTTTATTGTGTATTTCTCACATGGAAAGAGTGCTACAGATACCAAGAAAATCCCAAATTTTGATGTAGTAAGTATTTTAGATTCAAGTTGTCTGTAAGACATATCCTTACCACTCATTTCGATTCAAACTGAAATAAATATAATACATTTGGGGTGGACTTCATGTAAATCTTTTAAACTCCACCTGGAAATAAGCAGTGAGGTGTTGGTACACAGCACTGATGGACCACTTACAAATATAAGAACTGGACTTTTACTAAATAGTGATACAATAGGCAATATCATCTTCCCCCATAAGCATGAAGTGTCCTGAGGCTTTAGGTGTCTTTACTTCTGGTAGCTACACAACAAGCATTATCTGTCTGGATCATCAGCAAAAAATACCCTTCCCATTTCCTCTGCAATTCTGGGCTGCCAGATTCCCCATGAGCTACATCAAATAGGCAAGGTGTGGAGAGTCCGCAGTGCCAGGACATGCCCAAGATCACCCGCCCAGACGCACTGGAATATGCCAAGAATAAATGGGAGAAATCAACAGACACAAGGCACATTTTTGGTCCCTGTAGAGATGGCTGTTTGCTAGCGCTCAGTACTGGCTTGATGAGTCATTCATTAGGAAAGAAGAAACATGACCTTTTTCTATTGATTCCAGGAAGACTTAGACAGAGGAGGGAGGGGATTTCAAGGAGTCAACAGAGTCAAAGGCAACAGGAGGAAGAAAACTTATCCAGTCTGTTTAGATAGGATGTTCTCAAGACATGGTGAACAAAGGTGCTAGTGAAAAGGAAGAACAGAGATGCTGATTGTCATCTTCTAGTGCCTTTTGCCCTGGCCTAATCAATTTTCATGCACACACAACCAAAGGACACAGACTGTAAAGAGACACATAAAGTAAGATGCAACAAAAATAACTTAGCTGTTCTCTCCTAGCTGAGCTCATCCAAAGCCCAGTAAAAAACAGGAGAATGAGCTAGCAAACAAAGAAGTGATCGATGAAGAAGCCAGGAAGACCACAGTAATCCAGACCACAGGCTCTTGCCATGGCAGACAAAACAACAGAACATAACAGAAAGTCTCTAGAAAGAGTCCATGTGTGTACAAAATACAGAAAAGAAAATTTATACAAGAATGTGTACAGAAAATTTGGATGTATTCCCAATGAGCTCAATTCCAGAAACACTCCAAATATCCATCTGGATGAATACAGTGGGTTGAAGATATTGAAGTCCTAACCCAGTACCTGTGAATGTGACCTTTCTGTAAACACGATCTTTGCAGGAGGAATCAAGTTACGGTGAGGTCTTTATGGCTTAGAGAGGGCCCTAAGTCTAATGACTGGTATCCTTATAAAAGAAAGGAACATGCTAAGGAAAGAAAGCTATGGAAAGACTGGAAGCAGAGTTTGGAATAATAAGCCAAGAAGTATCAAAGATTGCTACCAGAAGCTAAGAAAAGACAAGACAGGATTCTTGTTTAGAGCCTTCGGAGAGTGTGGTCCTGCTGACACCTCGATTTTAGACTCTTGGTCTCCAGAGCTATGAGACAATACATTTCTGTTGTATTGAGCCACCATATTCTTGGTACTATGTTACAGCAGCCCTAGTAAACTAATACGCAATGAATTACTAGTACTATTGCAGCAATGAAGTAATACAAAAGAATGGCCTAATTCATGGGTGAACCTCAAAAACAAAATGAATGTTTCCTGTGCAAGAATTATACCTGAATTTTTTAAACTGTAAATGAAGAAGCTTAAGAGAAGAAAATGGAAAATAGAGAAGCAAGTTCCTCTTTCATAATAAGGAACAAGGAAGAGGAGGCAAAAGTCCCAGGAGAAACAGATCCCTGGGGGAACACACCAGCCACTTTGTCCCACCTCCAGCAGGTTCTGTCCTTTCACTATGCTTTGTGCTCACCATGTTTAAGTCACAAATTCTTCACTGGAGGCCAAGTCTGTGATGCTGCTCTCAGCAAACTGGCCCAGACAGACATCCCAGCTGCTGTCCATCATAAGCCACAATGGACCATTAACTTCTGAGAGGCCCCCAAGGCTCCCAGAGAGCCCCCAGCCTCCTCATGCTTCAAGAATAATCTTGAAAACCTAAGTGGATGCTGAGAAAAACTCGGGACACTGTGCCAGGTTGTGCACCCCATGAGATCTGCTGGTACCGAGGGCCACGCCAAGCACAGCTAATGGCCGGGCCAGCCCAAGCTGCAGACAGACAGGGGCTCAGTTGGGAAGGAGTAGCCTGAGGCCACGTATCCTGCCCCTACCCACACCAGGCCCTGCCACGTGGCAGCTGCAAATGTGGCCCAGGTGAAAATCACTAACTTTGGCATCTAAGTTAAAGTCACTCTTTCCCTCGGCTCCTTATGGGGAGAAAAAACAGGCACATAAGGGACTGGTCCCCTATAAAAGCTAATTTTCTTTTGAGAAGCACAGTTAAAGCACCATTAAGGAGGACAAGCTCAAGAGCATGCATGAATGCGTTTCTCAGATGCTGGTGCTACAGGCAGCTGAGTTAGAAATATGATAGACAGACAGGGCTACGTCCTCCAAGAAGCCAGCGTAGAAGCCAGATACCTTGCAGCTCTGGGGGAGACAGACACCTCCTGCCGTGGGCCAGGCCTCAAGACAAAAAAAAATCAAACAAATGCACTTATATCCTAAGGACTGATATTCTAAATAGGTCTCTATCACCCTGAGAAAGCCAGAAGTCACTTTCCCAACCCCCTACAAGAAGAGTCACTGCTAAGCTTGCCTGCTTACTATGTGACTCACTTTCCCATTTGTTCCCGATTTAATCAGTTTTACCTGAGCAATTAATCTTATTGGTTAACCATAGTTCTGTTCCACCTTATGCCCATCTGCCTTGTAAGTTCCCAGTTTTCCCCACCTTGGACCTGTCTCACCTCGTGATTTTACTCTATAAATGTCCCTAGAAAAGACAGAGTCTTTGGCAACCTGCTCAGGACCCCTTCTGTCTCTCAATAAATATATTCTGCTGTTAACCTCCATTGTTCCTAAAATTCATTCTTCAATTTTAGAGAACATAAACTCATATCAGACATATAGTAGGTCGGGAGTTTCATTTCCCTGTATCACTGGGACGACAGGAAAGGAAGTTGCTAGCAGGGACTTTTTTTACCAGCTAGAAATGCAAGTCGCAGCCCTCGAGGAGTCTGCAACCCAAGGCCAGGGGTATGCATTTGTCTCTCCCTGGAGCTCCCACTAAAAGTGCAGATTGCAGCGACTGGAGGGAAGGGCCCCTGTGAATTCACACACACAGCTGTGCTGGCCATGGGGGTGACAATTAGATGTGCATGAAGATGGCATTAGCAAATATTCAGACTCTGGGCTGTAGGCAGGACAATTCTTTTAAGAGATCTGTCGGAAGGAACGATAATGTTTCCTCTGGGTCCAGACCCGCATTTCTTTCCACCCTACCCTGCACAGCATGATCAAGGCAGGAAAGGAGGCAACAGGTGCTTCCGGCAGCACAAGATCACCCACCTCCAACTGCCTTTAAGCAGTGAGGTCCCTCATCAGGCAACTTCTCCTACACTCTGTGCCAAGACAGCCCTGAGAGTCGGCTTCCAGAGCCGAGGGCTGGGAGCACCATTCATTCATCCCTTCACTCACTCATCTGGTCAACACTTACTGAGCCTTCACCTATGTCTCTGACGCAGCGTTAATCAGAGAAGTAAAACAGATGAATCAGCTGAGTGTGGTGGAACCTGTTTGTGATCCCAGCTGGTGGGATTACTGGAGAGACTGAGGTTAGAAGGATTTCAAGTTTGGAGCCAGGCTGAGCAATATAGTGATATTGTCTCAAAATAAGAGGGGCTGGGGATGCAGCTCAGTGCTCCTTGGATTCAATCCTCAGTAGAGCAACTGATTGATCAATCAAATCATATAAATAGTTGAGTAAGAAAGATGGGGTCCCTATTCACATACTCATGGACCAGGAGACAAGAAAACAGTAGACACCCTAAAACCTGCTGCAGAACAAATGGCAGGGTGGAAATGAAATGGTAACTATAGAGACAGCATAGCATGCATGAATATGATCACGAGTTCAGCTCGGGGCCAGACTGACCTCCTTATGAATCACACTTGCCTCTTATCAGCTAGAACAAGAATCTGCAAGCATATTCCGGCGGGGCCACATAATACATATCTCAGGCTCCAAGGACCATACAGGGTCTGTGATGATGATTCCACTTTGCTCCAGTAGCACAAGCACAGCCATAGATAACATATAAATGTGCAGGTATAACTGCATTCCAGTAGAACTTTATGTACAAAAGCCCATGGCAGGCTGGATTTGGCCAGGCTCTGAATGAGCAGACGTGATCTTGGCCAAATTACAGAATCCTCGTCCTTCAGCACCCTTCACTACAGCAAAGGGATAATCATAAGACCACCACCACCTAACACGTATCACTATGCTCATCACATAGGGAAGACACAGTAGTTAACCATTTCCGTTACTATTATCAGTGGTATATATAGCATGTTCATAGAGTATGTGGGCAGACACAGAAGGGGATGGGTTACTTTGCTGTGATATATGATACAGAGCTTCCTATCTTTCCTGTGAGGATCAGGATGAATCCCTACAGGGCCAAGTCACTGTCCACAAAGCTCTCTGAACACTGTAAAATCTCTAGGTTCTCAGACTTTGTATAAGACAAGGGAGTAAAGAAACTGAAACTGTACCTCCCCTAGGCAAAGGATATATACCTCACTTCACTTCTTTCCTTTGGCGCTGATACTAAAGATTGAGCCAAGAGCCTTCACACTAATCTACACCCTCAACCTTATTTTATTTTTTATTTTGAGACAGGCTCTTGCTAAACTGGTAAGTGGCCTGAACTAGACTCGAACTTGGATTCCTCCTGTCTCGCCCTTCCATGGTGCATTGATCACAGGCATGTACCACCTTGCCCATCTCAGTATCACTCTTTGTCTCCACTGAAAATAAAATGTTTCAAATCACACATCTTAGAAAATGAGATCCAAGCCAATCTCAGATCCCATGAGGTACCATGGTCCAATCTCTACCCTCAGCTACATCCTGCCCTGAGCAGAGAATTAAACTCTGGGTCAATAAAGTACCAACTGCTATGTCTGGGCTGGAATGAGACTATGGACTCAGAAAGGCCACCTTCCTAAGGCACAAAAGATAGTCCCAAAACAGGACTGGGTCTCGAAGGGGCGACTTGGTGTCTGTTTCCTGAAAATCAGTAAGCAGTGCTGTAGAAAATTAACCTCACCTGCTCTCCTGGACACTTCCGGGAGCCTGGCTACAGTGGAAAGTGGCCCAGCTAGAGCCCTGGAGGGTTGTGAAGATTTTTATTCTTCCTCTATTAATTTGAGTTAATAAATATCTCAGCCTAAGGGGAACAGGAGGAGGGGGTGGAGGGCTCCTTCCCAGCAAGCAGATAGCTCCTGGCCACATTCAGTTTAAATTACAGAGTCCTAACAGGGCCCATCAGGGAGCTGTTGGCCAGAAGGCCAGCGGAGGTGACGCACACAAGGAAATGAGTGTTGCTAGAAGAGGGTCCGGGACTCCCTTTTCTGCCATCAGCCACCAGGAACAGATGGCAGCGCCTTCTTTTGACTTCCGCTCATCTGTGCCACCAGGGCCACACTCTGCCATGCCCTGAGAGGCAAGTGCATACCTGCAAGAATTAATTACTGGAAAAGAGGAAGTCAAGGGCTCAGAGCAGCTGGACTGAGGCTTTGAGGCCAAAGTGCAGCTCAGATAAAATGATGCATGATGGATCCCGCGCCTCCAAGAGCTCCTGCTTAATCTTCCCTTGTTACTACACACACCACACACCACACACACACACACACACACGACAGGGGCCGGCCACACAACTGTTTTCAGCCCCAGTGCCTTTACTTTCGCACCTGCTGTGACGCTGCTTGACATGCCCTCCTCTCTCCCTGGCCAGCTCCTCAGGTCTCATCTTAGACCAGGAATTGGCAAAATCCAGCCCACAGTCCAAATCTGAGCTATCATTTTTTTGTAAATAAAGTTTTATTGGAACACAGCCACACCCATCATTTGCATACTGTGTACAGCTGCCTTTGCTCACACCTCAGAGTACAGAGGCCATTGGACAGACCACACGGCTCTAAAGAGCCGGACATATTTATTCCCTGGCTCCTCACAGAAAATTTTGCCCCCCTCCGTATTAGAGGGCAGTTCCTCCAAGAAGCTGTTGCCCAGTACCCAAAAATGTCTCAGATGATCTCCTTCCGGGATCACTCACCCCTCTTTCTATTTTCTTCCCTAACACAGCCCTTTCCCCACTGAGTTATAACTGGTGTTTTCAGTCTGGCTCTTCTGCACCCCACGTTCCTTAGAAAGAAAGCTGGGGGTTTTGCAACTCTGTTCCCCAGCACTCTTATACAGACACTGAATATCCCTCAGGCACTTTGCCAGAAAGACACACAGAGACATTATTTCCTTGGAATGAACAGAAGTGAGAGGGAAGGGTCAAAGCATTTACCCATCCCCCAAAATACTCCATGGGGAACTGCTCCCAGACCAAACACGAGGGGAAGAGAGGGAAGCTACACTGGCAGTTAGGGTCCTGGGTCCTCCAAGGCTGCTCCAAAGTGAGCCCCATATTGCAAGTCCTATGGCAGTAGCCTCCAAGGTAGCCCCCCACCCCTCTACACCCCGTTCATCACACATTACTATTTCTTCTACTGACTTATTCTTCTCTGCCTGTGGGTAAGCTCCTGAGAAGCAGGGGCTGGTTGGGCACCAGATAATCCCTGCTGAGTCGCGATGCTATGTGGGCACCGAAATGTGTGATGCATGTGTGCATGAATGGAAATGAATCCCAACCATCAACTCCTCCTAGCTGGCATACTGTGGGTTTTATACCAGCTGAGGTTTGATTTCACTTTAGGGTAGACCCAAGACTGGCTCCTGACCCGCTAGGGAAGGAACATTGAGGTGATCTATTTAAGGATGGTCTTAATTGTTTTGTGGCTATCTTGAGTCTGGCATGCTGGGGCCACATCATTTTTTTTGTATCAATAGCTTCACCATCACGGCCACCATTGCTGGATTCATTTCAGGGGCCACAGCTGTCCCGATACTTCTTGCCCACCTTGCTGTGACTGTCCCACCCCATGCTGATATGCCAACCCTAGATCCTATTATCTTAAATCAAAGTCCAGGCAGCTGCCCTGGATGCCTCCAATTGCCATCCTGGAGTCCAAGCACAGTACAAAAGTTGGCCTTAGAAGGAATTTTTATATCCCCCCATTTATCACACTAAAAGGTTCATTTCAAACCCTATTAAATATATCAAATATCAAGATAGAGAGCAGTGCCTTCTCTTTCTCTTGACCAGCAATGGCACTGCCCTCTTCAGTGAACAGATTTGGGGCATTTAACTTGACAAGCAAGTGACATTCCCAGATGTCTGGCGCCTGCCAGTGGCAGGATAGAAAGAGAGCGGAGGAGAAGCAAAACTCAACATAATTACAACCAAGAAAGATTTTTTTTAAAGCCATAAATTCTACTTGGTAAATGAAGTCCCCCAGGAAATCCTGCACTTTCTTATACACAAGTCTAGTTTTTCTTCCAAGCAACCTCAATCCTGAGACTAATTCTAATGCTCTTCTCATCATGCTAATAACAATAACTAGAATTATGCATTCAAAATACCAGTGCCATGCAAAACACATCATTCTACCTGTGCCTAAGCAACCATTGGTTTGCATAAACCATAGCACTTACAACTGCATTATGGAGAAAAGAGCTTCTATGAGACAATTAGGGTACTCTGATAGTAGCTGAATAATATGTTTAATAGCTTAAGGATGACTCTCCCCTTCCCCAGATTTTTCTTACCTACCTGGGTTTTGTATTCTAAGTCACTAACCCATCCAGAGAAAAAAAAAATTTTTTTTTGTTTTAATCAATAGAATGAAGGGCTCTGGGGAGGAATGGAAATCAGATTAATTGAACATGCCATTTTGGATTGATTGATAGTGACTTTCCCCAAGGTTGTGTTGAGAAGGATTCTGGTGGGGGGACAGTCAGCTGTGCCTTTGATCATTCAGCCATGGTTCAATCAGGCCAAAATGGGTAATGAAATTTCTACCCATTCTCTATGCTAGTGATGACAAACCTTTTAGAGCTTTCAATGATACAAACAGCCTGCAGCAGCACGCAAGGCACAGGTTCGCCACCACTGCTCTATGCCCATCCAGCTCAATTATATCCCATGAGATTTTATTAAAATGTCACCTATTGGCATTTATTCATTTTGGCTTCCCTTGGCACCCTTCCTTTCTGCTCAGGGAAGATAAACACTTCCTGGAGTTTCAGTTAAAAAATGTGAAGTGATCACATCTGGTGACCATATGTTGTCCCTTACTTGGGCACTTTTTACACTGGCTGGAAGAATTTGCCTCTCTGGGCACCTCCTCCACTGGAAGAAGCCAGGTCCTATTCATCTCTGGGTCACTAGTACATTCCTCAGGACTTGGCTCAAGTGAAGATAAGAAGATAAGAGCCCAGTGAATATTTGCTGAATTTGTGCTCCATTTGAACAATCCCGTCCCATTTTTTTTTTTTCGTCTCATCCAAGAATTGTTAAAACTAATAAGGGTTAAGGATAAATTTCCAGAGGGGAAATCCCAATGAATTTATTTCCTCTTGGAGGGAAGGACAGGGATTAACCCCTAGAAAACCACAGGGGAAAGGGCACGTCTTCCAGTAACACCAAAATCTACGCAGAGCTCCAAACACAATTTTCTACCTCTAGGGCCCTATGAGTGTATTTCCTCCACACTGGGAAATTAAATCCAGTCCTTTAGGGTGAGACTCTGGCTGTAGGGAGATACTGTTCCTATTTCAGTCGTTCTCTGCCCATCTCCTGAAGTCCTGCCATCTCTAAATATCATCTTATTTACTAACTTTCTGTAAACTGACTTTTTAAAAAACCCTTACCTTCAGCAATAAGTAGCATCCAGTGAATACTGGATCTGATGTGCCTACCACACTTTATTTTCAATAACACTAAAATATCAACGTAATTTCAAATACTTAAAGTTGTCCTTAAAGTTGCACCACTTCAAGTCATCTCACCCGAAGTAAATCACTGCCCTACAGTACTGTTCTAGAAGCACGGAGCTACCAGGCAGCATTGCCATCCCTTTGACATGATTCTGGTCACAGAGATCAAAACCCAAGTCACTCTTAGGTAAAGCTCAACACCATCCAGGAAGCAGAAGGACAAGGAATTTGGAGTCAGATAGAGCTGTGCTTAAACTTGAACTTCCACTTATTAGCTGTAGCCTTAAGCAATCTGCTCACCCTCGATAAGCCTTCATTTTCTTATCTCTAAAATGGGCATAATAACAGTACTCACTTCATATGCGATACTAGTGGGAGGACAAACAAGAAGCGTTTTAAGTCATTAGTAAGCCACTGGAACATAATTGATAGTCAATAAATCATTGGTTTATTTATTTATTTTTCTTTTTCGGAGTGGGGTTTACCAGAAATCAAACTCAGGACCTTGTGCTTGCCAGGCAGGCGCTGTGCTGCTGAGCTATATCCCAGCCTGATATTCAGTAAATCATGAATGCACTTATTTCTTTTGGCAGTACTGGAAATTGAACCCAGGGCTTTTACACTGAGCTACATCCCCAGCCCTTTTTTATTTTTTATTTTGAAACAGGGTCTTGCTAAGTCACTAAATTGCCCAGATGGGGTTCAAACTTAAGATTCTTCTGCTCAGCCTGCCAACGCCCTGGAATGAAAGGCATGCACCACCATGCTCAGTTAGGAATGCTTTTATGATCATTTTCAAATTCTATTCATTCAACAACTGTGTACACTATACATGGTACATTCTCATTAAGAACCCAGTGGTAAGCAAGAGAGGCAAGGACCTCACAGAGGCAAAAGTGTTGTGGCAAGGACAACCCCTGGGAACAAATGAGGGAACAAATCAGGTTAGAAACAACCATAAGCACTGTCAGAAATGAGACGAGGTAAACCACAAGGGGGTTGGGAACTTATATAGATGCCCCAAACCACAGCTAATACCAGACCCAGGGAAGAGCTGAAGGAGGATGCAAAGGCCATGGTTAGACTGACATATTTTGAGTATTGTCATTTTTACTTTGCAGCCAGATGATGACTCTGACAACGATAAGGATTGGGAAGGCAACAATAGTGACCAGATGCAAGCACACTCGAGACTGCCAACAGGCCACCACATCTGGGGAGGGGGCCTCTTGGGCAACCCTTCGGGAGAATTCCCAACCTCATCCCCCATCTAAAATGAAGAGGAAGTGGTGAGGAGAGAAGGATATTGCTATCATACCATTTGTTTACTTCGTAGCTCTGAGAAATTACTTGATGCTCAAAGTTACAGGGCAAAAAAAGAAAAGATGAGACCATGTCTAAAGTATGGATGAGCCAGCTGGAAAGGGATTCCGCTGGCCAATTCTGAGATAATTTGAACAAGATTATAGGTTATTGAACAAAATAAGAATCATGAAAAAAAGGAATCATGAATCTGTGTTGATATAGATAAGGAGAGGAAAAAACCTTGGTCTTTCAGTAGAAAACTGAGTAGTAAATGTGGACTAAAATGATGCAATTTAAAAATCATTAGGAAACCTTTATAAAAATAATCTATTAAGTCAAGAATTATCAAGGGATGTTAAAACTCTTGGTGAAATCTTGAGAAGCAATGATATTTATATGGTTTCAAAATATCTCCCCACAGGCCCTTGTACATTCAGATGTACAAAACAGTAACTTTACAGCAGAGAAATCTGGCAGACACTGTCTTCATCAAATGATCTTAACTGGTATTGCCAGTAATGGATCCAACTGACAATCCAACTGACAATACGAATTTCTCCTACAGTGCACTGAAAATATCACTTCATTCATGGGGCACCCTTCTTAAAACTGTGTAACTTGAATCTAGTCATAAGTAAAACTCAGAGCAACCAAAAATAGAGACGGGCTACAAAACAAAGTCTCAGAACTGTACTAGATGAAAAGAAATTTAGGAATTGTGATCATCAAATGCTTTGAATTTTCTTTTGCTATGTAAGGCATTATTGAGGCAGTTGAAATTTGAATAAGATGGAAACACACAATAGAAAATAGTATTTTATCTGTTAATTTTCTAATTTTCAGAATTATACTATGGTTACTGAAGAGAAACACCTTGATTTTAGGAAATACACACCAAAGGAGGTGAGAGAAAGCAGGTATCCTGTCTACAAATTACTCTCAAGTGGTTTAGAAAAAAATAGAATGATGAAAGGACAGACAAACAGAGAGATGGATGAACAGACAGATGAAAGGTTCAAGGCATGTAATGAAATATTAACATTTGAGAATCTGGATAAAGGCAACTAGAAAGGAATTCTTTTAGCACTCTTGCAACTTGTTTGTAAATTTAAAATAATATTGACAACATTTTTAAAGAAGAGGTGGAGGCTATAGACTTTTCCATCCTGAGCATTTTTTTGAAGACTCAAACCTTGTGCATCTTTAAAATTGAGCAAGAATATAAAAAAGAAGACTGGTCACTCTTAGATCTCCTCTTCTCTTAAATGAATGCTACCCTGTCTACTAGGCTAGTTACATCATGAAAAACTCCATCCATCTTTGAGTCATTGGGCCCAAAGCTGTGATCAGGATGTGAATGATAAACAATGTCTACTTCCCCTCTCTAGGTGTGGTTTAATTAGAGAGCACTGTTCTGGAGCCATACAGTTTATTCAATCACCTGAATGAACTACTGGAAGGGACAGCTCATGTCATTCCCACAAAACTATACCATGACATACCAAGACTTCCACCTTCTTCAGGCAAAAGGGGCGTGCAATACAATCAGCCAATCACCAATCAGCTAATCACCATATCAGTCACATCGGCCAATCACCACACATCTAGAAAAAAGTAACGACACCACTGAGCTAACAACAAAGTCTTCTCAGGCTCTCATCTCAGCTCTTCTTTACTAAACCCTTGTAAGAAAGCAAGTGAACTTTGTCTTCATCAACCAAGATTTGTATCACTCCACTTCTGTAATTGGCAATGTCATGATTAGTCTTGGCATCCTGGTTCCCCTGCCCCACAGCACTGCTTAATATGCTCCCAGAGGAGAAAAGGGAAGACCAAAAGTGTGAATAAGCAAATAACTTATGGGCAAAATGGAGAAAGTGACAGCTTGGTTTTCCAGGACATGAGCTACACTGCTAGCACTACATGGTCGGCCCTCGGTATAAATTCAGGCTCCATATCCAAGAATTCAAGCAATCACAGATCTAAAATTTTTTTTCAAAAAAACTGTGCCTGTACTGGAAATGTGCAGACTTTTTTCCTTGTCATTTCCTAATCAATACATTACAACAATTACTTACATGGTGTTTACATTGTATTACGTATTATAAGTCACTTAGAAAAGATTTAAAGTATATAATAGGAGAATGTGCATAGGTTATATGCAAACACTATATCAGGTTATATAAGGGACTTGATCATCTAAGAATTTTGGAAATACTCCAGATCTAAAGCTTTTAAAGCACTAGCACAATGCCAAAGTACCCAAGCTGTTTAATGTGCAAAATTATTTAAAATACTGTATTAAATTACCCACATGCTATATAAGCTGTATATATGAAACATATAAACTATATATAAAACATAACTGAATTTTGTGTTTATATTTAGGTCCTATCCCCAAGATAGCTCATTATGCATAAGCAAAGTCAAAACAAAAAATCCAAAACACTTCAGGTCACAAGTATTTCAGATAAGGAATATTCAACTTATATAAGTAACTACCTTTCCTGTTTACTATGTGACTCAATTTCCCTAAGTACGTGGAGTAACAGACTCACTATGCATATTCAGTAATTGTCAGTTTACTACCACTTTGAACATCTAGTAATGTTTGTCCCAGGTATTCATGCATCCTGGGCACAGCACCCAGCACAACTATAACTGGGTCACTGACTCTTTCCTGACAGACATAAGACTTCATCAGCCACATGCTATAACCCACTCCATGGAAGGAAAGGAAAGAGATGGCCAAGTTCAAGTCTACAATGAGCTTTTCCATGGTTTCAGTCTAGAATTTGGCTTACCAGGGGTCCAAGACTGAGCAGAGAGGTTTTCTAACTCAGCAAACAGAAAGGAGGGAACAGAGGCAGCAATCCCCAGCTACGCAGTGGGGACAGGAGTGTCACTCAGTGTCAGGGCAATGGTCTGGCAAGCACCAGGCCCTGGTTCCGTCCCCAGCACCTGGAAAAACAATGCCTGCCTGGCCACAAGGCCATTTATAGCCGTGCTGCCTGCAGCACTCGGTCAGAGGCTGGGAGAGGCAGCAACAAATCTGCTAAGTTTCTTTCTCTCCTTCCAAATCTAATTTGTATATCTGACCCCCCTAACATCATTCATTTCACACCCAAACAGTATGTGTGGTTTTTGTGAACTAGAATTCAGGGCCTGGAATCTAGGATGGAGGCACTAGGTCAATGCTGAACGGGAAAATGGAACCTAGAAAGAACTATCTCATGCAAAGCAATAACAGAGCTTTATTTAAAGATCCCATAAGCATATATGATATAAGAAACAATTATATAATTATACTCATATGTAACAAGCATATATATTATATAACTGTAATTTATAGAAAGCTTTCTCAAAGACATCACCTATTCAAAATTAAAAATTCAGTGGTAGAGCGCTTGGCTAGCATGTGTGAGGCCCTGGGTTCAAGCCTCAGGACAAAGAGAGAGAGAGAGAAAGAGGAGACAGAAGAGAGAGAGAAAGAGAGAAATTCAGTATGAATTAGCAACAAGCCCACATGCCAAGATTTTTAAAGTGAAACCATGGGTAAAAGGTGAACACAATATTCACCTCTTCTGCATGAGAATTTCTAATGCTCTGAATACCTGATAGAAAGGAAATGTCACTTTTTCAGAGGGTCATACTCCTCGTAGTCGCATCACTTTGGTTGGTAGGCTGCATTTGAACTGGGAATTCTCCATCTGAACCTGAAATACCCTAATGAGGAATCCAAGGCTTTGGGAGTGCTTGAGTGACATGACTGTTATAAATGGGCACATTCCATACAGGGACCCAGGGAGCTACGCTGATATGTCACTACAAGAGCTGATTCCTCTGAGCCAGAATCACGGTTCCCATACCTGCTGTTTGTAGGTCTCATTGCTTTATGCTTGCTGCCAGTTGGAAGTGAGGGGCACAGAAAAATGCCCGTGGGGAGCCACGAAGAGACACAGGTGTCGCCCGTGTCCTCCGGGGACACTGATAACATGCATGTCCGAATGCACATTGGAACCCAACAGGAAACTCCGGTCAAGGACAGCAGAAGAAGCCTTCTGTCTTAATGAATACTTGTTATCCATAAACTAATCAGTCTCCTCTTGCCCTTATAAATACATTAGAGTTCCTTGTAATCATTAGCACAATGATCTGTAGGTGTGTGCCAGTGAGTTTAAGTGCCTGCGGATAATTAGTTTTCTAAAATAGACAAAAGGATCCCTCCTGAAATCTTATTTACATAATGAATCTGTTCAGCCAACCCCATTCTCGTCTAAATTACAAACGATATAGCCTTGGCCATGCAAGAAGTCTGAATTAGCTGGCACGAAGAGAGAGGCTCAAGTGTAGCTATAACAAACACATGCTCTTGGCTCTTCTGCAGCCTGGTTCTCTCTGCTCCCAGGCCAGAGGAAGGTTCTCACACACTGCCCCCCGTAGGGTGGAGGTAAAAATGGGTTCACCAAAAAGCAATACAGAGATCTGAAAGCACAGACACACAGCAATGGAGAAAACAGGACAATCTGTGAAAGGAGAATATTGGGAGACAATCATAAATAGAATATTCACATTAATGCAGGACTACCAAAGGCAAGTCACATTAGTAAAGGGATAGTTTAACTCCAGTTATGAAGAACGAGAACTAGATATGTTACACATGCACACACAAACACAAACAGGCGTGTACAAGGATTAATAGCAAAGGATTAGTAGCAGTTAAGAGTAGCTCTCTCTGGCAAGGGAAAGGCAGAATTTTACCTTTTATTGCTTACATTTTATATTGCTTGTGTTTTCAAAATAAAGATGAATCTGGGAATTGCTTCTGTAATTAAAATTGTAGTTTAAAATTACCTTTAAAGAAGATTTTCCCCAAAAATCACAATAAAATTCCTTTTTCATACAGAGCTCTTTTTCTCTGCATTTAAAATGATTCCACTTATTACATTTTACCTCATTCATATCCTTTGACACGAAAGGGCAAGTTATTGTATCATAGGCAGACAAATGAGGGAATCTAAAGACATGAAAAACATTTCACATGTATTACTGAGGTTCTCCCTCAACAATGTGGTTAGGGGCGTGGGTCCTTAAGGTGAAGGTTAATTTGGCCAGAATCTTTAAGACCTCTCCCTCTTAACCTTCTAAACAAATAACAAGAAGAAATCTGTGTTATTTTTTCAGATAATGTGACCACAAATCCGGGGAGAAATCAAAGATAGGAATTTAGAAAGATTCTTGGTAACTTGCCACAACAATATCTGACTGTACCCAGAGGACTATTCCTACAGATCTGTGCCAGTATTTCTCAACCTTTTTGCCAGTATGGTCCCTTCAGAACCCTTTTAAGAATTTTTTCCCTTGTCTCCACCCCAAACTCCAAATATATGTTTAACGCCAGACTGGGTTGAAAATGACAGACTATCATTTTTATGGATAAATAATATCCTTTTATGTATAATGCCTCATTTTCTTCATCTGTTCAGCCAGAGACGGGCATCTAGGTGGATTCCATTTCTTGACTATTGCAAGTCAGTCCAATTAGCAGGTGTCAATCAAAAAGTTTACTAAGTATTTAAAGAAATGGAAATTTTAACTGTCCCGATTTGATGATACAATGTATGCATCTATTGAATTATCACACTGAACACCATAAATATATATAATTAAAACAATAATGCATGAATGAGTAAAAACAAAATTTTGAAAATTAAGTACCACAGACACACTACCATACATACTATATCTAGTCTATGTACTGCAGTTCTTTGGGGAACCACAAACTTTTATAAAACCCAAGGTTTTCCTGCCTCTTTTGATAAATCATTTTTTCCCCTTCCACCGTAACATCAACTCCGTCGAGAATGAGCGCTCTATATACGTTCTGTGCATGCGCTTCCAGAACTTTCCATTTTCCCTTCCTTGATAATATCTCCTAGACTGGTGAGACAGTTGGGCTACTGCTGATAGTTCCTCAATTTTCTTGCCATGGTCATTCTGAAATACTGGGGCCATGGCTAAAATCCAGGAGCGCCACAGCTAACAGATCTAAAGCCAGCCTTCCTCCAAGCCGACACCTCCCGGGCTACGGTCTGCTCGGAAAATCACAGGGACAAACATACTTCTGAAAGAGTCTGGTCCTGTTTAGAGAGTCCTGTGACTTCTGAAACTCCATTTCACCCCATGAGAAGGAAATAAAGGGAGGTCACAGGCTACCGGATTAGTAACAGACTATGCCTGACAGGTCCATGGGGCTGAAAAAAAGACAACACAGAAAGTCAGGGTGTCTGGGGCTGTGTTCCCCAAATCCTCTCACCTCCACTATGATAGGGTTCATTCTAGAATCAAAGCTGTTCAGAATGGGGAGAGCCACAGAGCAGGGGGAACACACACACACACACACACACACACAACTTTCAAGAAACAATGACGTACCCCAATATAGTCCACTCCAGAGTGGTCATTTCATTTTTTAGAATGCTGGTCGCAGCACATTAAAATGATATCACCATGCACTAATGGGTCATAACCTTAGATTTCAAAACATAAATATATCACAAACCCTTTAATGCACATATGAGAAAGTTCAGGCTTAGCAAGATCAAGTCTGAAGTTCTGAGGCTACTCTGTGGCAGCACCAGGACCAGCTCAGACCAAGGTAAATGCTGACTGTTGGTATCAGTCTAGTAATTAGAACTCAACTCAGTGAATTCCTCACCTATAGATCCTTCCTCTATCTCCCTGGTCAGAATTCATTGCTACCTGCACTCCACCGCACACACTTCTAGGGTACCATTATCACTGTTTTAATTTTTTTAATATAGTGCCAAGGCCTCATGCATCCTAGGTAAGCATTCTACCTTGACCTACAGCCCACACTGTCTTGGATTTTTTTGTTTGTTTTTTGTTTTGACACCCAACGGCCCTAATATCCTCTGAACCAAGAGGCATATTTCCAAGCCAAGCGGTCCGTGGAAATCACCACATCACCACACGGACCACTCTCTTTCTCTCCTCGGCTGCTCCCTCGCCATAATCCTCAAGGGGGGACAGAGGCTGCCTTCCTGGAGGAGGTGCTGAGCTTGCTAGCCCACACAGAACCCCAGTGGGCAAGGATTCGTAATGCTTCATGAATCCTAATACACAATTTCAAAAAACACGAAAAGTGGCTGAGCCAATGTGGGTGATTCGGCGCTATCCAAAGTCAATTCCTCAGGGGTTGGGAAAGGCCAGCATTTAAAAGCCGAAGAGCAGACTGTCTCACTGGGGCCCCACTTCTAGGTTAAAAGACCACACATCCAGAGAGTCCGGTGCCAGTGAGGCTCCACCTCTCTTAGTAGTGTATCCAGCATGAGGGGAGCACATAGAGTGTGAGGCACCCTCCCAACACCTCCCCCCGCTTCCACCTTAGAACTTTGTACCCCAGCCTCCTGGGGATCCTCTCCAATGTCCTTGCTTTGAGGAGCCCAGAGTTCCCAATCTCTATGGCTCTCGCAAAACCATGAAAATCAAATGCACCCCATTAGAGATGCATCTGTCCCCTGCTTAAATCTCTGAGATCCCAAATGTGTTGTATGTCTCCCAGTTAGATTACCCACAGCAGCCTGAATAATGTTCATAAAATCATGTCTTCCATGTCCTGGTGCCTTAGAAGGGGGACTCACTCTCTATACCAGGGCTCCTGACAAACGCCAGGCTGTGTGCCAAATCCAGCCAGGCACCCGTTTTTACAAATAAAGTTTTATTGGAACATAGGCACAACCACATTTTTTTTGGCTATTGTCTGTGGCTTCTGTTGTTTTACAGAGCAAAGCTGAGAAAATGTAATAGAGCTTGTAGCCTGCAAAGCCAACAATATTTACTATCTTGCCTTTTACAGAAAGGTTGCCTGTGTTTCACTTATAGAGTCCTGCTCTTTTGTTAAAAATTGAAGTAAAACATGCATAACATAAAACTCACCATTGTAACTACTTTTAAGCGCAATTTCAGGAGCATTAAGTATAACTGCATTATTTTACAACCATCTCCACGATCCGTGGTCAGAGTTTGCTTACTGTCCCAATTGATATCACTCCTATGCTTTCTTTGAAATAGATTTGACTACTCTCCGCACCACGTGTGTGGAATTATACATCATTTACCCTTTTGTGTCTCAATCTTCTCACTTAGTATACTGTTTTCAAGGTTCATTCCTTGGGTAGCTGGTGTCAGAACTCCCTTCCTTTCCAAGGCTGAATATTGCATTTTACGGACAGCCCACGTATTTATCTCTTCCCAGGCTGGGATTACAGGTGTGTACCACCCTACCCTACTTGATAATTCTCAAGTCTCATTTCCACCCATGCCTAGTCATGGGGACCTTCTGTCTGTCAACTCCCACTGCAGATTGCTTTTTTCCACCCTCAATCAAGATGAGCCTTGGGAACAAAGTCCACACTAAATTTCAAAGCCCTCATCATAGAAAAAAGAACATCTCAGCAATAATAGTTTACATGCATTCTATCTTGAAATGATTATATTTTGGTATATTGGGTCAAATGGAAATTGGTGTCACTTGTTTCTTTTCATGCATTTCAAGTGGCTACCAGAAAATCAAAAGCTAATCTATAGGTTGCAACCTATTTCTAGGGACAGCTCTAGAAGTAGGAAGCAATAGATAGATTAGCCCTGGGATCCTGTTTCCAGGGATAGCACAAGCCTAGACTCTGCAGGGGTCAGCAAAGGTCTTAGGAAAGGACCAAGTGGTGAACACTTGGGGTTTTGTGGGCCTGACTCACCTCTTCCAATGTCACACAAAATTGGCTGCAGATAATTCCTAAAGGAACAAACTCGCATGTGTGCTGATACATCTCATTTACAAACGCAGGTCCCAGGTCACATTTAGGGGTCCCTCCCTCATTTTCCAACCCATTTCTAGGATATTAATAGCATTTTAAAAGTGCCCCAACTCTGGGAAATTCCGTGCTATTCACTTTCTGCAAAACCCTCAGAGAAAAACCTCATTTCACTCAAAGTTGGGAAATGAGTCTACTCTGAACTCCCTGACCCAGGGGCCCCTGGGGCCACAGGCTGCCCTCACCCTCCTGCCCCTGGCACCCACCAACTGCACTCACTTGGGCGTGTGGGCCTCGTCCACGCGGTGACCCAGCTGGAACTCGTGCGACTTGCTCCGGTGCAGGGCCGTGAACCCTGGGATCAAGTGAATCAGCTTCCGAGAGGAGGGCGGCGGGGTACCTGGGGGCTTCAGCTTGTTCTTCCTCCTCGTGGGCGGCGTGCCTGGTGGGGTCACCGTGGTGACGATATTTGGGGTGCGTGGTGGGGTGCGGACTGTGTGCCGCTGCCGGGGTGATGGGGGCAGGGACCGGTGGCCCGACTCCAGGGGCGGGGGTGGGCACAAGCCGGGGTAGGTCTCCACGGTGAGTCTGTCCACGTGGGTGTACACGGGGGCCCCGGGCGTGGGGCTGGTGTGACAGTAGTGCTGCACACACTTGGACTGGACTCGGGGGCTCTGGGAGAGGTGGGTGCGGATCCACGGCGTGGGCTCTGGGGGACACACGGGATTGTTCTCCTTCCCCGTCTCCGTGGTGGGCCACTGGATGGTCCAGTCTTGCTTGGAAAGGTTGCCTCCTGAGTTGGAACAAAGGAGCGGAGAGACAATGGTAAGCCTGGAGGAAGCAAGGCACCTTACATTCCATGCCTAGCACCTGACACCCCACGCTCCTCAAGCAGTATGCTCGTCACACGTGCCTGACGTCATATGCGTGTTACACAACATGCTCCTTACACACCTTACATGCCATTACACACCTTACACAATACTCACGCTGACTCATATACGCCTTCTATCACAGCACCTTATGTCATATGCACGTCATACAGTATGAGCCTCCCATCATATGAACCCTGTAGCATATGCTTGTTACGTCATATACACATATGCATACACGTCACATAGGCATGTTACATTGTATATTCGTTGTATCACATGTATGTTGCATCCTGTGCAAGTCACCTTATATACATGTCCCATCACATGCCCCTTACGTCACAGGTATGTCACACCGTACACATATCACACCACTCGTATATTCTACGGTATGTAAATTCTGTCATATGTGTGCCATGTCATCTGCACATTCCATCATCAGCATGCTGACAAAAGCCAGCTGCACCCTCTGGATCGCTCCAAAAGCAAAATGAAATTCCTTCATTCCCCCGGTTACTTTCCCTCTTTCAACATTCTTGCCTTCCACTGTCTCCCATAACACAAACGCTCAGGAAAGCGAAGAAGTTAATTCTCTCCTCTGAGGCTTCCTAATGTCCCCATTCCCACATTTTTGAGTGACTTATTCTCAAGAATAATTTTCCACTTCTGTGATGATTTTACTATCTGACTCTCGTGTGAGTCACACAC
Organism: Dolichotis patagonum; assembly: GCA_004027295.1. NCBI lineage: Eukaryota > Metazoa > Chordata > Mammalia > Rodentia > Caviidae > Dolichotis > Dolichotis patagonum. The sequence goes on along the minus strand of PVJX010006076.1, from coordinate 48,828 downwards.
ATTCCCCAGAAGTCCAGTTTGTGCTTGGCTGTTCCCCGACCCCTGATTTGGCTTCTGCCCTTGTGTTCTGGGTAGACGCTGCTGAGTGCTCATTGTGGATTCATCAACAAACACTTCCAGAATGCCAGGTATGTGCCACGTACTGTGCTTGGCGAAGGGGTAACAGCAGCACACAGACAAGGCCCTGGCCCCTGAGGCTGACCTTCTGCCGACACGGAGCAATGATAGGCAAACAAACAGGCTTGCTGAAGCATTTTACGTGATTACAGCACCGGGAGGGAAAGAAACAGGGTGATGTGATAAACAGTCCTGCTACGGTGAATGATTACACAGACTCCGGTCCACACCAATCACGGACCACTGCTCGGCCATAAACAGAAACCTGGATGGACCCCAGAGAATTATGCTAAGTGAAAGGGCTGATCCCAAACATTACACACTGTCTGATTCCACGTACACAGCATGTTTGAAACGGCTACAGTTTAGAAAAACAGGATAGATCGCTGGTTACCATGGCTTAGGGACGGGAGAGGAGGGCATAGGAGGAAGTAAATATGGCTATGAGAAAATAATACAGCACGCTCTCTCTCTCTCTCTCCTCTCGCTGTCCCCCTCAAGCCTACACTCTATTTCTTTGAGTACATACTTATAAATTTCTGTCTAAATAAATCCTTTTATGAAAAAAGAAAAAAGCAAGCAAGCAAGCAATACAAACAATGCGCGTCATCCAGCCTTTGACCATGGTGGTGAACACACGAACCTACTCAGCTGACGTAACTACACAGAACAAAATACACACACCACCCATGTACAAGTAAAATTGGGCAAATCTGAAAAAGGTCAGTGCACTGTATCAATACCAATATCGTGGCCTTGATACTAGTTTTGCAAAATGTGACCATTGAGGGAAACGGAGCAGCGTGCATGAAGAATCTCTCTGTGCTACATCTTACAAGTGCGTGTGAATCTACAAGTACCTCAGAAAGTTTAATTAAGAAGTTAAAAATGAAATCCAAGAGCAAGGGTGGGACAGTTAGTTTAGCAGAGCATTCAAGAAGAGCCTGCTGCGGGAGGTAAGTGATGCAGAAGCTGTTATCCGAAGGACGAGAAGGGAATCGTCAGGCCAACAGCCAGGAGAGGCATGCCAGGCAGGGGCACAGTGCGCAGAGGCCCAGAGGAGGAAGGCTTGATCTGCTGCTGCTGCTGCTACATTTTAAGTCTTCCAGAAGTTTATTAGAAAGAATGAAGAATTTCCTTTTAGATCCCACTCTAATGAATATAAATTTAGGTTTTCAGCCTTGATAAAAGTTAAATCGAAAAATAATTAGACTCAATAATGTATTAACATTTTCTACTCATTTGCTATATTGATAACACACCTGCAAACTTGATCTATCTAAAGACAAAAGACTCTCAGGCCACATCCACGCTAAGAGATGTCAACACAGAAGGGTCAAATTACACCAGCTGTTCAGGCTCCAAAACCACCTAAGGTGGAGAGTCACTTGCTTTCCTGGGTGTTCCCGAGGTGGGGTGACACAGGGAGGGGTGCCCTCACACAAGGCTGAAGGGACAGCTAAGAGACAGGGCATTGTTAGTCCTAGGGCTGGAGTGCAGTTCCGATTCTACACAAGTTCCGTAGGGAGCCACGGAGAGTCCTGAGGAAAGGAAGACCCTTGAGCTAACGTTCATTTCTCAGAAATCACACAGGCTGACACATAGAAAGTTGTGTCCGGTGAAAGGATGGCCTAGGGACTGTATGGATGATACCAGCTCTGAAATTAGGAGGGTAACAAAGATGAAAAGAAGATGGCACAGAAGGACAAATGCCTCAAGTTTTTCCCTCATACGTGAAAGCTGCAAAGGTGATCCCAGGGAGGCAGAGGGTAGTACGATGGTTACCAGAGGTGGGAAGGATGCCCAGGGATGCAGACGGGATGGCTGATAGGGACCGGTGGGAAGGAGCAATCACTTCTGATGTTTGATAGCACAGGAGGGTCACCGTGGTCAATAACAGTTAACTGCAATAATTCAAAATAGCTAGTAGAGAAGATTTTGAATGATCCTAGCACAAAGAAATTTTTCGGGTGTTAGAATGCCAATTACACTGATCTAATAGGACACATTATGTGCACCTACTGAAACTACAATCTGTACCCCATACTATGTGTTAATTAAACATTTTTAATACACACATACATATATACAAGGAAAGGGAAGCCAGCCAGTGTCAAGGGAGGAAGAGTTAGAGGGACCTGGGAGAAACTACCCTGCAGGTGCTCCCGTCAGAGGCGAAGGAAGGAGATTTGGGGCAGAAAGAAATGTCAACTCATAGCCAACCAGCAATAACAATAATAATTACTATAACAACCATAACAAGAGCTAATTTGTGGCCCATTGGCCAGTTTACAAAATGCTTTCACAAATACTGACTCACCACCCTATTTTAAATTAAAACAACTCAGTTTGTTATTACATATTCATTACAGAAGAAATTAGCAAGCTCAGCTAAGGAAAAAGGCAACATTAATCTGTGGCCTCGTCGTCATCCCTGTTAAAGTTCGGCTGTTCAGCTTTCCAGCTGGCTTTCTGCACATCTTCCTTTAGGGTAGAAAAATGTCATAAGATAACTTGACATTTCATCACTTATCCTATCGCAACTGTTTTACATCTTACTTAATTTTTGTGACTCTGGGCCCAAAGGGCCATTTTTATCTCCATTTCGTAGATAGGACACTGATGTGCAGAGATGAAGTTTTTACAAGGTCATGTCAGAGACTGTAACTGGCAGCCGGGATAGGAACCCAGGCCCTCGGCTGCGTCCCCAGCCAGAGCATACAAATGTCTGCCACAGAGAGCCAGGCCTGCATGTGCTGAAGACCACGGTCAATTGAGAATATGTGCCGAGGTAAGGCCTTGTTTCTCACAAGAGCGTCCTTGTGTCCTTTCCAAGATTTGCTCAAATGTTCTACCAAAGTCACCATTATTACCTCTACCCTCAAATATGTGCGCACACATTAGCCAAGTAAGAACCAGCTCTGGAGTCAAGTGACTTGGGCTCTACATCTGCCGTCCCCTCTTCCTGGCTGTGTGACCTTGAGCACTCCTCTGGCCTCTCTGAATCTAGGCTTCCTTGCTTATGAAATGGGGCAATAATAGAATCTCCCGCAGAGACAAAGGTGAGGATCAAAGGGAATGAGTCAACCAACGCGCTCGCCAGAGCCCCTCGTACAAAATAGATGGCATCAGCCGCCTGACTGCAGCCCCAGCGCCATGGTAATACGTCACAATCTGCTACTCGTGGGTGTGCACTGGCGCTGAGAGCTGTACTATCGTCACTCTTTGGACAGCACGGAGCTGATGTCAGAGAGACTAAATAACTGTGAGCCAGGGGCAGCCCAGAGAATCATGCCCAAACAGCTTCTCCAGGACCTAGAAAGCTCTGGATTGACGTATGTGATCATGGAATACAAACCCCCTGTCAAATTAGCCTGCATGAAACATGTTTCGGAAGAGAAACATCCGTGTTTCTGAGCTATCTTACACTTCCGCTACCACATAGCCCCCTCTGGGTGTTATCCCTGTAGCTGTCACTCCCTGAGTGACACAGGGAGAATATGGGAGAGCGAACCAGAGGGACCCGACCTAAAGATCTGGATCCATCAGGAGCCAGCTCTGTGACCCTGGGTGAGTTACTTAACTTCTCTGAGCCTAAGTTTTAGGGAAAAGAAGAAGAACTGTGGTTTCATGGAGAAGTTGAGTGAGGATTAACTGCATCCATTCAACCGTTTGTTTGACAAACACTGGAAGCGCTCCCACTCCAGCCACTGCTGCGGGCCCTGCAGTACAGCGATGAGCACAAGGAAGAAAAACCCGCATCTTCATGGGGTGCACATTCTTAGGGTGAAAACAGAGAAGAAAGGGAAAGGGGAACAAACGACACACAATTCATGTAGATTATGTGTACCACATCAATGGTGGTAAGTGCTGTGGAGGGGAAATGAAGGCTACGCAAACAATTCAAAAGCTCTAGGGGCTACTTTACCCAGAGGGTAAAAACAGAGGTGGTGACAATGAGCAAACATCAGAGCGAAGTGAGAGAATGAGGTCAAATCATCAGACAGAGCCCAGACACAAAGACGATGCAAACAATGGGTGGATGAAACACCTGCCCCAGCTGCCTGTGACTCCTGCATACACCGCACAAGCCCTGTGGCTGGAAACCTCTTTCCTGGGCCCTGGAGAGGTTCATGGTCTAATGGGAAAGACCTTCAAGCTCATGCTCCCTGCAAACACATTCCTAGGCGGAGACCCCAAAGAACTGAAAGCAAGGACTCAAATACTTGTACATAAAATTTCACAGCAACACTATTTGCAATCGCCAGAAGGTAGAAACCACCCAAATGTCTATCGACTGAAAGAATGGACAGATAGTATGTGGCCTGCCCACTCAGAGGACAAAGTGTTAATTCATGATGCAATGTGGATGAACCACGAAGACATCATGTAAAGCAAACATGAAGATCACATGTTGTATGACTCTGTTTAAATGAAGCATTCAAAAAAAAGGCCCATCTATAGTCACAGAACTGATTAGTGGTTGTCAGGAGCCAGACACTGGGGGAAGGGAAACAACTATCAATAAGTTCGGGTCTTCTTTTGGGGTGATGAAAAGGCTTTAGGACAACACAAAGGGGGTGCTCGCACAGTCTGTGAATGCACCCAATGCCACGGACTGGTTTGATTTAAAACGGCTAATTGCACATGACGTGCGTTTCATGGTGATGAAATGAATCATTAAGTACGCACAATTCCAGACCCAGACTCCTACATCAGAGGTCGTGTCAGAGTCCGCTGTGGATCTGGGCTTGGGGAGGCCGGGACCTGCCACACGCAGCTGCACATCCAGGGCAAAGACCTGGCCCAGTGGCCACGCCGAGGGAGGAGCCGGGGTCCTCCCACCGTGAATGAGGATGGGGTGCAAGCCAAGTTTCGGGGGGATCCCACATCCAGCTCCCGCCAAGCGAAGGGCTGGCTCTCCCCAAAGGAAGAGGCTGGGAAGTGATCCCGGTTCCGCCAAGGCCAAGGCCCTGCCCGTGATGTTGCCGGCATCCATCTTCGTTGTCCAACAGGGCTCACTGTGAGCTGGGGGAGAGGTGTCCAGGGAGAGGGTGGCAGGTGCACAGCCTGAGTGGCTGGAGGCCCCTGGATAGGAGATGCTAAGGACCTGGGACACATAAGGCAACAAAGGTGGACAGAAGGTCACTCACTATGTGTAAGCCCCCCAGTAGCTAACATCCATGACGAACTGACTATGTCCTGTACCCGACAGTATCGTTCCCAGTAACTTACATGTAAGAGGTTATGCAACCACACAAGCATCCTCTGGGATAAGCAAAAAAGCACTGTTTGATAGATAAGGAAACTGAGATGCTAGAAGGTAAAAGGTGATTTGCTGGAGGCCACACAGCCAGGAAGGAAGGCGCCGGAGTTTGGCTGTGCTCTGTGCCCTCGCCCACAACTCTTAAGTCCAGATTGACGTGCCCCTGCTGGTGTGGCTCCCACAGTGGCTGCAGCACTGAACACAGCATTAGGAAACACAGGAGAAGAAGTGAGCCCGGGAAGATGGCTCAGTCAGGCCACGTCCAAGGGTCCTGCAAGATGCCTAGCGGGAGATGCCCAGGATGTAGCTGACTCTCACCCTCCTCTTCTCCCCAGAAACTGTGGGGTCATGCCCCAGGAAGAAGTTATTTTTCTAGTCCAAGAGGGTGAATGATTAAATTTTAAAATTGCCAGAGTCTACAAAAGACAGTGTCAGGCTCATATCTTAGATTTTCTTTTCCTTTTTTTTTTTTTTTAACAAAGACATGACATGATTTAATCACAGTCCCTTTCTGTCTTCTCTCCTGTCTGATCCTGAATCTCCAGAGCAGACATCGCATGACCCTGAGTTACAGGCGGGTCAGGGAGGGTGTGTCTTTCAAGCCTCACCCAGAGCCCGATTCCCTCACAAGAGATGAGGCGTTCGGAAGCATTGCTTTCCACACTGAAAAAACAAGGATCAATATCAAGCAAGAAAGTAGGAGAGTTTATTTTTTTTTCCACGTACAGGACACCTCGACCTCTGTCACACAACACTTTGGAATTAACTTGTCCTTAGCTTCCCTTGCTGTGACTCAGTCTTTTCATCTGTGAAATGGGAATAATGACAAAGGAACCCCCCCCATAGTTCTGTGCCAAGTAGAGCATTTACCTTAATCCCTAACACACAGTCAGAGATGTATAAATATTTGTAAACTACAGGTAAAACCAACTATTCTAGATTCTTCCGTAATGTCACAAAGGTGAAATAAAAGAAGAGCATAAAATGCCTCATGCCTGATGCACAGCTGGTGCTCAAAACCCAGTCAGTCCTCATCCTTGATCTTGCTAGGAGCTCCCTGCCCCCATAGAAAGCAAACTTGTATTAATGCTACAGAGCCCATGTTGTGGGCTGAATTGTGTGCTCTAAAATCCTAATAATCCACAGCTCCCATGTGCAAACAAGGTGAGTTCTGGATGCTGGATGAGGGTGGCCCACAATCCACGGCCTGGGGTCCCCACTGGAAGAGGTGGGGACACACAGAAAAGGAGGAGCGAGGACAGATACAGAGACAAGCGGTGTGTCTCCATGCCAACGGGCACTGAGGACGGCCACACGAAGCCAGGGACAGAGAAGCCGGGGACTGACGTTCCCCCAGAGGCTTCAGAGGGAGTGTGGCCCTGCAGACACCTTGATCTCACACTTCCAGACCCTGGAACTGTACATAAATAAACAGCTGAGCCCTAGAAAAATCACACAGGCCTCAGCTGGGAATCAGCATGTGCTGAGCACTGATCAGGGAGTTGTCACGCTCAAGTTAGTATTTGGGGGGCCTCATCAGTCTCCCCATCAGGGGGTTCAGAGCTTCTCCTGCCTCCCTGTGGGGAAGGGTCCTTAATGTATTTTAGCAGTGAGCATCGAACAAATGAAAGTCCTTGGGTGAACTCCCAGAGTTGATAGGACCTAAACCTTCACTTTCCCTGTTTGCCACAGGGCATCATGCAGCCAAACAGGGTCCCACTGCCCCCCAAAACCTATAGTTCCTCCAAAGACAGACAGACAGACAGACAGACAGACAAGCAGACATTCCAGTGAACTCCGAGAGACACCGAGTTGCCCCCATGTTTCCAGTGCCTCTCTTAAAGTTGCTTCAGTCTGACAGATAAGAAGGAAGGAGACAAAGTTCAGCACTCTTATTCCCAACCCCATGAAATTTTCTCCTCTGCATTTGAAAAATCAGAAGTGTGTGGGACGAAGAAGCAAAAAGTCTTATTTCATTCCCCAAATTACCAGCTGGTAAATGGACGGGGATTTGCCTCCTCTCTGCAGAAGCTTCAGAAGTGCCTCGTGGATGGACTTGCATTATATCAGCTCTACACTCTCTCTTTTGATCCTCTTTTTAATAAAGTCTGAGGGAAAAAAAGGTAATTTTTCATTTTAAATGGAGCAGGTGTGGTAGCAAGGGGCTCTGGGGGTTATTAATCGTCACCCTTCCTATCTTGTCATTCGTTTCTGGAAGATCATTTTATTTCAAGTCTAGAAATGGGCGGGGAAAAGGGAATAGGTTTGAAGAAATGAAAGGTCCGAGGATTTGATGAAAGGCATTTCAAGGTGTAGGGGTTTTTCTTTTGACATTTTCTGATAAGGGACTAGAGGAAGTAAAAGCCGTTCTCGAGGGAGAAAATGATTTCGGAAATCTAGGCAAGTGTCTGACTTCTTTGTCCGTTCCCATTAAAACCGTATAAACAGGCTAACATGAGGCTTCAAATTTGTCTGCATTTCAGAGCCTGCAGCAGAACGTGCATTGGCTGTAGCTTTTCAGAGGACAGGTGGCGGGAGCCCCTACTCCAGGATTTCTGCTGCTTGGAACTTTCATGAATGTCTCAACACACTTGTTAGTTTAATCCTCATAACTTTCTGGCAGGAAGCAGAACTTTTGGATACTGTTTGAAAATGTTTGCCCTCACGGAGAAAGCAAAGAACTGTAACAGTAGCAATCGCTAACCCAGATTGAGCCTTCCTCGTCCCCAATCCGAAGTGCTCCAAAATCTGAAACTGCTCCAGCGCTGCTGCAGCACAAGTGGAAAATTCCACGCCTGACTTCCTGTGATGGGTTGCAGTAAATACAGGCACGCTAAAAATACTGTATAAAAGTGCTTTCAGTCTGCCTGTGGAAGGAGTAGATGAAACATAAATGAGTTTTGCGTTTAGATGTGGGTCCCGTTCTCCAAGATATCTCACTATGTGGATGTAAATATTGCAAAATCTAAGGGGAAAAATCTGAAATCCAAACCACTTCTGATCTCAGGCACTTCAGATAAGGGATACTCAGCCTTTCATAATGATTGATATTGTTACTATTATTTTCTGTTAACAAAATAACAGTTACTGTTTACTGAGTATATACTACGTGCCAAATACTATTCCAGCTATTTTACGTGAATCATTTCATGGTAATTTCACAACACCATAGGGAGGAAATGCTACTGCTGTCTCCATTTGACAGCTGGTAAAATAGGATGCGTTGGAAGAATGAGACGCTTGCTGTAAGTCACACAATTAATAAGCAGTAGGTTGAGGTTTCCAGTCCAGGTCTGCACCTCTTGACATTAAGACTTTTCCCCTGAGCCCTCTCAGGAAATGCCAAGACCTGGTCAGACACCCCCACAGATCAACGGCAGCCTAAGGAGCTACTCCCCAAACACATCATCTACCCACAAGCCCAGAAAGCTTGAAACCTAAAACCCAGGAAGGACTTTGAATTTCCAGTTCTTAACCGGAAATCAGAGGAATCAAAGTAAGGACAGATGAAGAACACACACTTTTTTCCATGAGGCATATCACAGTGTCCTTGCTGTCAGCAACACAGGACAGCACTTCAGCACTGTGCTATCCATGGGCCACTGGACACAGTGCAGTCACCAACAAAGAGCTCAACCGTTGTGGAGATGCGACACTAAGTTTCAGACTGCACTTTGGGACTCACACTATGAGAACTGACACAGGCTGGCGCCAAAGTCGCCTTGATCCACCCCAGCAGGGATCGAGCCCATCACAGGATAAACTGCCGTATGCTCTGCACATGCAAGGGTTAGATTTGGGGGACATGAATCAACTTTACCAAGCAGATGAATTCACAAATATGGACTCCATAAACAGGAGCATTGACTCTATTTATTTGTTTCTTTGTTTACCATCTGCCTTCCTGGCTGGAATACAGCTCTAGAAGACACAGCCTGGATGAACTTCTGATCACTGCATCACCCCATGCCTGGCACAAAACCTGGCAATATACATTTATATTGAAACCTATATATATTGCCTGGCAATATATATATAATTAGGTATATGCTAATTTGGGTTTTTTTTATGTAGTACAGAATGAATCTAGGGCCTTCACACTGTGCTACTTGCCCATCAATTTTTTTTTTTTTTGAGATAGGATCTCACTAAGTTGCCTAGATTGGACCTGAATTTTCAATCCTCCTGCCTCAGCCTCCCAGAGTTCTGGGATTACAGGCATGTACCACTATTCCCTGCTTTTCTTTCATTTTTAGGTCATCTTTTCGCTTAGAAGAAACACTTTAGAACTTCTCTATCCATATCCAAATTATCAGCTTCACTAGTCTTGTGCTTGGAGCCACTGTTAAGTAAAGCAAAAGTTATGACACGTGAACAATCATGAAGCTAACCAAGGGGGCAACTAAGTAACTATTGGGTGGGTAGCACACACCATATGGATACTCTGGGCAAAAAGGATGATTCATGTGCCAGGCAGGTTGGAGAAGGATGGTTCAAGATTTCATCACCCTACTCCAAACAGTTGACAATTTCAAACTTATGAATTGTTTTACTTCTAGAACTCCTCATTTAATTTTTTTTCTTTTTTGGGTACTGGGAAATGAACTCAGGACCTCACGCTTGCCAGGCAGGTGACTGAGCTCTACTCCCAGCCCCCCATTAAACAGTGTTGACCACATATCACAGCAACAAAAAGCAAAACCATAGATGAGGGGTGATGACTGTACCACATTTTTTATTATTATATTTCATAAATACATGTTAATATTATAGGATGACATAAGCATTTCACATATCCTAATCAATTTCAATCAAGTTAACCTCTCCCGACTCGTGCCCTCCCTCATCTCCTATAAAAAAGTGGGCAAATGGACCGAATAGATAACCAAAGAGTATGTGAAAGCAGCTCAGAAAACCAAACTCTATGTGACAAAAATGTTCAACATCTCTAGCCATTAAAGAAATGCAAAATAAAACTACACTGAGATTCCATCTCACCCCATTCAGAAGAGCTAACGCTAAGAATACAACAGACCATAAACACTGGTAAGGAAGGAAGAAAAAAGGAACTCTTGTCCTTGGTGGGACCGTCAACTAGTACAACCATTCCATTGGACCCAGCTATTTTCCCGGGTAGGTACCGTCCTGAAAGAATTAAAGACATCGTATCACAGTGACTCATGCATAGCTGTTTTTAGAGAAACACAGCTCGTAATAACTAAATCTTGCAAGTGGCCTACATGTCTATCAACAGATGAATAGTTAAAGAAATTGTGATATTTATATGCAATGGAGTGCCACTGTGGTGTTTATAAACTTGACTCATTTGTAGGAAAATGAGAAATAAAACAGCCATACAAATTTAATATTGCATGGCTTCTCTTCTATGAGAAACCCAAAGTATAAATCATTTAAAGAACAAAGTAAAAGACAGATAACAAGAAACAGGGAGATACAACTTTTGCAAAAGGAAAGGAGACCAAGAAGTGGAGGGACAGAGGAAGGAAGGGAGGGGAAACAGATGAAAAAAGAATTACGATGTGTCACGTTTATGTGCCAACTCCCTGTGATGAATGTAATCCTCGTGTACTAATAAAAATTTAAATTTAGAAAAAGACATCAAAGTTGCCAAGATGGAAAAAAAATTAGAAATCAGTATGGAGATTCTTCAAAAAAATTAAACATAGAAATACCATTTCAGCTAGCTATACTACTTTTGAGCACATCCCCGAAAGAATTAAAGACATCATTCTACAATAATACATGTATACCCATGTCTACAGCATGCAATCCCCAGAAAGCTGTGGAAACAGCCCGTGTGCCTGTCCACAGAAGCATGGATAAGGAAAATAATGTGGCATTTACGCCATAGTCAAGAATGAAATATTATCATCTGAAGGAAAATAAAAGGAACTAGCAATGATCATATTCAGGGAAATAAGCCAGAGCCAGAACGTAAAATATCACATGCACTGTCCATTTAAACAGCTAAGTGGGCTAAGCCTTACCATGGCCAAAGTTCTACGTATATCAGGACTACCCTCGCTGAGAAACGAAACCTGGTGGCCAAAGGTGATACCACGATGTCCACCCTTGATCCCGCCCCCTCTGGCTCTACATCTGAGAAAGAAGCGCGTGCAGTGGGGCCCCATTAGATGCAACCCAGCTCCCACACCTGCCACAGGACAGAGTTGTCAGCCAGAGAGGCCACGCTGGAGAAGCCTCACCTCTGGGTCTCTTCTAGTTCTAGAACTTTCTGCCACTCTCTCACTCTGCCTCCCTTGAGTGACGAGCATTATGTTTGTTTCATAACCTCTCATGTTGACAAATTCAGCAAAGCTGAACGTGGCATTAGGTGACCTCAGATGCTGTAAAGTGTCCTATTTTTATGCCCAGACAAGTGACTTAGGGAGCAGTTTTCCAAATCCTTGGTCTTTCCCCTCACCATACAGATCCCACGGGCTGGCACTTGCCTGGATCTCTCTCTCAATTTCCCTCCACAGAGCAGTGTTTGTGAAGCCTTTTCAGGCCGGCATGGCAGGAGGCAAATTTGTTCACCTTAGGCGCAGAGTCTCAACCCACAGGCAGAGAGAACCTTTTTAACTCCTTGTATCTAAGATGGACACCTCCATGGGCACCTGGGAGCTTCTCTAAGACATCTGTTTTGTTTGGTTTGGTACCGGGGATTGAACTCATGACCTCGAGCTTGCCAGGTAGGTGCTTAAGCCACTGAGCTAAATCCCCGGCCCCTCTAAGACATCTGAACAGGCACCTTCAAGATAACGCCTTACCACAGAACCCTGTAGGGCCACTGAGCTGGGGCTGAATCCCAGCCCCACTACTTATTAGCTGTGTGACCTGGGCTTAATTGCTTGACCTCTCTGAAGATCTGATTTTGAATATAATAAAGAAATAATCAAAGTATCCACTTCTTATGACTGTTTAGAGGATTGGTGACAATGAAATATCTTGTTGCTATCATTATTTAGTAGTAATTTTGTTCTCATCTGTGTATACAGAATTTGTACACACAGCTTTTGATTAGACACCTACATATGTACCAGGTACTTTGATCCAGTGAATATCTACATCCTCACAGAACTCAAGACATCTACGCACTGTAATATGAAGATTTAGCATCAAAAAGTAATAAAGCTGACACATAACTTTTCTGTTGACTACATGTTGAGATAGTAACATTTGGAAACCTTGGGTTAAATAAAATACATCATTAAATGCATCATTAAAAACTAATATTGTTCCTCAAAAGGCTAAACATAAAAAGAACTGAGTCAAACAGTCCTTGTACACAACGGGTAACCCCTTCACAACAGCAGAACGTAGAACAACTCGAAGACCATGGGTGGGTGGACGGCAAACCAAAACGTGGTCCATCCATCCGATCAATCGTTACTCAGGAAAGGAAGTGAATTTTGCTCTCTGCTGCAACACGGAGGAACCTGTAAACTAATATACTAAGGGAAACAAGCAGGACAAAAAAACATGCCATGATCTATTTCCTGTTATAGGATCATTCTGAACAGGCCAATTTACAGGCAGAATTTGAACAGTCGCTCCTAAGCCCACCTACCAGAAACACCTACCAGAAGGGTTGGGATTGCATAATGGTTACAATTTGTAAAGAGGGAAATGTTCTGGAGCTGAGATCACAGCAACGTGACTGCATCTCATGCCACTGGACCCGCACACTTAGAAACAGCCTGTTTCCTTATGGGCATCTTATGATGGTATTTTAAAACACGAATGTCAGTTGAGTTCTACGTGGTTTTTTAATGTGACTCCTGGAACTTTTAAAACTACATACATGGCTTGAATGTCCATTCTCTCAGGCACCCATTATCCAGCACAGATCCAGGAGGAGAGACGGGCCCAGGACAGGAATCTCACCTTAGTTAATCAGTGACAGTGTTATGGGTGAGGAGGGGCTGGCTCAGGGAGTATCATCTGAGCTGGCACCTAGATGATGAGCGGCAGTTATTTAGGTAAAGGAAGAGGGACAAATGTCTAAGCTGGAACCACTGGGTGTGACCCACTAGAAGAAAGACAAGCACCCACTGGGCCAGGGTGCAGACAATGGGGACAGCAAGGAGGCAGAGGAGAGGGGGACAGGATCTGCAGGGCAAGGTAGAACACCGAGGATTTATCCCAAGGACAGCGCCATCTTCAATCTCATGGCACCAGTGACCACTTCCCGGGTAACAAACCCACTGCATCCTGGAGGCCAAGGCTCAATCCCCGTACCACCACAGCACAAAGCTGACACTGATAAATATTCTATTCATGTGACTCAAGGGAGACCTACACAAGTGCCCCCTCAGCAGCCTTCCCTTCCTGGCACCCAACCTGCAAGTGGAGCTCAGGTGTTATTCCAACAATGCTTCCAAAGGATGTTTCTGAAAGGCAATGCTGCGGAGTCCACAGACAACGAACAAATGCATCATTAAAAATACCCTCCCAGGTCTAAACAATCATTAAACTTTTTAACTGATAAAAATCACAGACCGCGGTATAATCATGCATGCCTAGATATTAGCAATGTAGATTATCTTAGTTAGTGTCCTCCTATCTCTAGTTACGAACCCAGCATGGCTGTCTGGTGCCAGAAGATAAGGCCCCAAACTGGAATTACGCAGTTGCTGCTATGGTCTGAATGTGATCATGGTAACTGGAGACAGAGTCTTTGGGAAATGCTGTTATTAGGAGCTTAAAGTGCCCCCCCCAAACCCATGTGTTAAAGGCTTGGTCTTCAGCTTACTACTATTCAGAGGTGGTGCATGCTTTAAGGGGTGGGGCCTAGAGAGAGGACTTAAGGTCCTAAGAGGTATGCTCTTGAAGCAGCTTGTAGAACCCTAAGCTCTTCCTCTATCTTTTGTTTCCTCGCAGTGAGGTACGCAGTTTGGGTGGACCACATGCTCCCACTATGTCATGCTGCCCTACCACAGGCCTAAAAACTATGGGTCAGCTGATTACAAACTGAGCGTCTAAAACTATGAACCAAAATAAACCTTTCTTTCTGTAAATTTCCTGGATCAGGTGTTTATTATAGCAACCGAAAGTTGACTAACATGGGGTAATTAGGATTAGATGAGGTCATGAGGGTGGGGCTCTCACTCTGGGATTAGCGGCTTTAAAAGAAGAGAGACCTGAACTGGCACAGTCACTCTGTCTCACCACGGGATGCCCCCTGCCATGTTATGATGCAACACGAGGCCCTCACGAGATGTCAGCACCATGCTACTGGACTTCTCAGCCTCCAAATTCATGAGCCAAATAAACTTCTTTTCTTATTTAATTACACAGCCTGTAAAGCTCAGTTATAGCAACAGAAAAAAGAATAAGACACTTCATTATTCATTCCATAAATCTTTATCGAGCTCTCCATACACCAAGTACTTATAAGATTCTAGAAGCATCGGCTAGTTTCTAACTTCTTTTCCTGTGTCTGGAATCACTTCTTATCATGCAGTCAGAATTGCTGGGTATCTTATTATCAAGGCTCAACGAGGAATCTAACATTGTCATAACACCTACTGTGTAGTACAAGCTATGCTAGACATTCTGCATTCACCGCCTCATTTTCATTCTCACAGTTAACACCCGGGACAGGCTGGGTGGGGAAAGGACACCAGCAACAGCCAGGTTACCTACAGTGACACTCACTTCAGAGCCAGTGATTCTGCAAGTAAAAGTAATAATGACCCAGAAAATGGATTTTTGAAAGAGAAACAACAAAATAAAATCTATTGTGTCTAAGGACAAAATGATTTCACAAATGACTGAATTCAATAAATATTTACTGACCTTCCTGTGTGATGGTTGCTGTGTGCCTGGTGCTCAATATACAAAAAAATAAATAAATAACAGTGACAGTGGTTGCAGTTAGCTCTCATGGAAAGTTTACTGTGAGTCACGCACTACTCCAAACACCAGCCCCCTGTTACCTAATTCAGTCCTGACACAGCAGCTTCAGGGCAGATCCCAAGATTTCCCCCATTTTATGGCTGAAGGACAAGTAAGAGGCCGCCCATGAGCCTAAGGAAAATGCAGTGCTGTGGGGGTGATGTCATGCAGCAAGCAAGACATCAAGCAGCACAACACTAACAGCAGGTAAGAGCTTAGGTCCAGACCTCACCTCTCTGCACCTGTTTCCTCATCTGTGAAATGGGCACAGCATCGCCAACATTTCTTAAATGTGCACCTCAGTTTGGGTTTTAGCTGTGATGACGTGATCCATCTCTCTCTCCCATGGGTGACAGCCCACAGCTGACATACACAAGGTAAACTAGGTATCCACAGTCACGTGCATCTGTCTTGGAAACCCCACTCAGAGTCACACACTGTGATGGTTAATTTGGATTTCTACTTTGCTTGGTCTCAGAGATGCCTAGGAAAATAAAAAGCACACTGTGTGAGGGCATTTCTGGAGATGATTGGCAAGTGGGACAGCAAAGTGACAGGGGAGACCCACCCTGAATATGGGTGACACCTTCTAACAGGTAGAGGCCTGGATGGAACAAAAGTCAAAGAAGGAGAAAGTTCTCTTCCTTTCTCTGCTTCTTGACCACCATGAGAACAGCAGCCTTTCTCTTCCATTCCTTCCCCCACAGTGTTTTTGCTTCACCTTAGGCCAAAGCAATGGGGACAGCTGACCATGGACTGAACCCCCTGAAACCATGAGCCGAATTCAACCTTTCCTCTTTTAAAGTGTTACTCTCAAGTATTTGGTCACAGTGCTGGAAAGCTGATGAATACATGTACCCCAATAAACACAAAATGTATTCATTGGAGGGCCCAGTGAAATTTCTTGCCTACAAATGGATGACATGAAACAGGAAAGCCAGAGAATTCCAAAGCCACTAGCAGGAATGACTGGCCCTGATAAATCTTGTGGATAAGATTTCACCTTCAGAGAATTAAGTGTTTCACCCAGTGTTTTGACTGCTGAACTCAAATCACCATAATTTCACTGCACATGGGTAGAATTTGGGTTGTAGAGAACATACTTCACCAACCCAGACTAGGAAATGTCTCTGACCTCGATTTGAGCATTGTATGACTCTGTCTCTCTCACCCTCTCTCTTGCTCTCTCTCCATTAAAGATTACATGTTTGAAGTTTAGATAGTTAGACCTCTAGGCCAGAGGACCTCAAACTTGAACACACATTTGAAGTCCCAGGGGGCTCACTGAAACACAGACTTGGGGCTCCACCCTTCAAGCTCCTCATGCCTGGGCCCTGGGGTGGGGTCTGAGATGCTGCATTTTCAACAAGCTCCCAGAGGAGCCTGCTGCTGCAGGGCCAGGGGTCTCATTTTGAAAACCATCTGTCTAGACTTTGAGATTATCCCTTTCAGTATTTTAACCAGGTTGAAGTCAGAGCACTTCACACATCTCACTGGGAGTCAGTCTCCAAAGTCCTGGAACTCTGAACTTGTCTTTTCACCCCATAAGATAGAGGTGGAAAGGAAGGTAGAAGAAAAACCTAGTCCTTAATGAAGTAACTGAAAAGCAACTGCAAAGCCCTCTCCTGCCACTACTGGTGAGCAGGACAAGACTCGGGGGCACAGCTGGCAGAAGCTGCATATAGCCTGCGCTCGTTCAGACCTTTAAGATTCTGATGCAGTCACTGCCTGGTTCTCCTCAGGCATCCTGAGAGACGTTTCCACCCCTGATGCCATCACAGCACCCTTGAAGGCACTGCCATGCATGCCTTTTACTGATGGTTGAAAGTGAGGCAAGAAGTCTAGCCAAGGTCATGCAGAAGAGAGAAACTGAGTCAGGCTTGGAACTCAGAGCATCGGAGCCATGTTTGGAACCCTTTCTACTACTCAATCCCTGTTTGGCCAACCAGCCTGCTCTGTCTTTCTCTCACATGACACTTTTTGACCAGTGGAAAGTCCTACCCTCCACCGTGGCTTCCTGTAATCAATTTCTTCTGGCGCCACAAGGAGCTATGGAGTTTCAGGGACCCACGAACCCAACAGGGAACCTGATGGGCGAGGTCCTCACCCCTGCTGGCTGCAGAGCAGTCAGATGTGCCGGTCATCACTATCATCAGAGAAAAGTGCGTCTGGCAGATCTGAGGGTTTCCATCTTCACCGAGCTGGACTGCAGGGTGGGTGGAGGAAGACACAGTCCACGCAGCACCAGGTCCACCCTCCCTCCCCCGGGCCCTGCCACTCCCGGACACTTCCGACTACACACACTGCCCTGCCTTTCCCTCGGCTACTCAGGGCCAGAGCCCAGGTAAGAACGTGCACTCCAGAAAAGCAAGACCACTGACCATCCTGTATACCATGGTTCATTCTCCTGTCTGCAGCCAAGGGAGGCACATGGTAGCCCTCGGGTACTTACTGGGTGGATGAAGGAAGGCACAGAACACACAGACCTTGGTGACAGTAACACAAGGTCTGAGTAGATGAGGTGGAAGACTTTCACAAGGAGCGACAAGACCAGAGATGCTCTCTAGAAATGTCACTCTGGCTGTCGGTGGAGTTGGGAGGGGTCAGGGGAGGTTGGCTGAGAACAGGGAGACTGACACGGAAATCCAGCAGCCAGGAAGACCAGGGCAGCCGGGCCAGCAGAGGATGAGGTGGACCGAGATGCACCCTAACTCCAGGCACATTCGGGCAGGACATAGTGACAGACAAGATGCAGAGGAGGTGGAGGAAGGGTGCAGGAAAGACACACAACTCCGCAGCGGCTGACCCTGCCACACTGCTGGGCCTGTGTATTATGCTGCAACAAGAGTAACATCTTATTCCACTAACTAAACGAGCTGTTTACTTAAGAACTGGAAACTTCTGTGCTACCTCTCACCCTCCACACTGCAGTCCCCAAAGATAAAGGGCACTTCTCTGACCACAGTAAGTGACTATTTCATATGCAAGAGAAGCTTATAAAAGGTGAAGTCCCTGGCATCCCCTCCAGGTGCATGTCCGAGCAGAGTGGCCAGGAACAGAAGCCCCAGAGTCAGACACAGCTGGCTGCACCATCTGTGACAATGAACCTCTCTGCCTCAGTGTCCACATCTATAAAATGGGACAATGGGAGCCCCCCCATCTCAGAGGATTCTTGCAGAGACTAAATGGGGTCCTGCATACCTAGTGTTTGGTGCCCTGCTGGGTGCAAAGCAAGCCCTCAACCACAGGAGCTATCCTCAGGAGTCCCCCAAACTTAAATCAAGTCATCAGCCTCACCCAGCCCCCCGCCCCTTCCCCTCTGGCTCTGTGCCCACGTCTGACTCACTCAACTCAGTCCCCAGTCCTCACTGCCGGTTGGCTGCTATTTCTCCAGAGCCGGCTATGTCATAATGTGATTGATGCTCCCAATCTCAAAAATAACCAGTTATTTTGATGTGAACTGCGTCATCCCTAAAATTAACCCAGCAGCTTGAAAGTGAAGGCACCACAGCGAACTCTGGGTTCTATTGAAGGTGCGTGTACACACACATGCACACACATTCCCTCTCACACATATACACACTCTTACACACTCACGTATATGCCCATACTCACATGCACACCTACACTTGTACAGTTATGAACGTGCACCCACACGTGCACACTCAAGTGCACATTTGATTATACTTACACGTGCACTCTTGCACACTCAGGTGTGCACACATGTACTCATATGCAAGCACGAGTACACTTCCATGTGCCTATGCTCGTATACACACTTGGGCACATGCTTGCACACACTGTTCACACTTCATGCACATGTGCTTGTGCACATGCTTACATATGCACATGCACACATACATGTACTCATGCACATACACACATGCACCACACACACACACACACACACTCTCTCTCTCTCATACCTAGACACACTAGTCATTTTTAAATAGGCAGGGGAAGCAGACTAGCTTTAACTACCAGGAAAAAAGTCTTTCCTCTTTTAATCACTACAAACTGAGGAGACTGACATTTCATTACAAGGCTCTTGCCCAGAGCAGCCCAGGTCGGGACAGAGGAGGTGGCTTTGAGGCAGGATTAGAGAGCCTTGCAGGCTGCTGACAGCTGCCTTCAGGCCACACCCAAGTCACGACTTGTCTGACCTGTAACTTCCCAGACAAGTTGGCTCCTGATTCTAAGCTGGTGTCACACAGAGAGACGCGTGTCACCAGGTTTGTACCACCTGCTGCTCACCAGTGCCTGCCTCCAGGGACCCTCCCTGCTGCTGAAAGCGCCTGGGAGGAAAGTCGTTCTTTTTTCCTGGAACAATTCGCTTCTCCTGGTATACTGCAGAGGTTTGGATGCAGGCTTTAAACACCTACATTCTTAAAAAAATAGATGAAGCCAAACCAGTGAGAGAGGTCACCTTCTAAAGACACCACCTTTGCCCCTCCTGGTGGAGCCCACTCAGCCTTCCGGAAATCCGTGTCGCTTTTTCCACAAGGGGCTCACCACAGGCAATGCAGGCAGATGGAGGCTCAGGGAGCAGTTCTGGGAGGCATATGGAGTCTCCCCAGGGGACCTCAACACCCAGACAGTAACTTCTGCCCCCCAAGATGTGGGCGGAGGGGAGGCCAGCTTGCTGGAGAAGACTGTGGGGTAGGAGCCCGGAGGCTGGAGTTGGAGGCCAGGTTTGGACACAAGCTCTGCCTCTTACTACTCAGGCATTGGGAGCCAGGGGTGTGGGGGCCTCGCTTCCTTCTCTGTAAGGTGGGGAGCTAACGTCCACCAAAACAGCTATGGTGAGAACTCAGTGAGATGGCACAAGGAAATGACATGCCAGCACACACTGAAATAAACAAGAAGCAAAATGTCAGTGTCATCTCCATCACATTAGATGCATGGAATGGATCTAAGCGCAGTGTAAGTTTCTGCTCATCCCTTTAACTGGCTAAGTGCTTGTCATGGGGCAAGCTTGGAACTGGGACCTGGGAACACATGAGAACAAAGTCATCCCAGCCACCACCTCCCAGAGCCCACCGTGTGACAGTGAAGAAGTCAGCACATGGAGAAGCTCACGGGCCCTAAAAAATCTAAATACAGAACTATCGCCTGACCCAGCAATTCCACTCCTATTACTCATGCCCAAACTGAAAACAGGTGTGCACACAAATCCCTGTACACCAATGTTTATTCACAGCAGCAATATTCTTCACGATAACCCAGAGCCAGAAACAACCCGAATGTCCATCAGATGGACCAACAAAGCACGGTCTCTCCATGCAGTGGGGTATGGCACGGCCAACTGAAGGAATGGCATCCACGCTACGGCTGGATGAACTCTGGAAACATCTTTCCTAAATGAAAGAGGCCACTTACATGGAATACCTAGAATAGGCCAATTCTTAGGGAGAGAAAGCAGTTCCCAAGAGTGGGAAGGGAGAGAAAAATGAGGAGCAAGTACTTAACGATCTCTCTTTGCGGTGGTGAACAAGTTTTGGAAACAGGCAGGGGTGGTGGTTGCATGACATTGTGAACGTGGTAAATCCCCCTGAACTTAAAAGTGGCCAAAATAGCAAATTTTATGTTCCATATATTTTACCACAGTAAGAAAATGTCTTTTTAAAAAAAAAATCACAAATGGTGCTGTATAATGTAGCTGAGCAGAAGAGTGCTTGTCTAGCATGCATGAAGTCCTGGGTTCCATCCCCAGCGTCACCAGTAAAATGGTCACAGATGACGGGAAAGTGGTCCCTACAGAGGCCTTATCCTCTCTCAATGGAAAATTCAGAGTGTTGGCACCCGGACCCAAGCACACTGGTGTCTGAACTTCAGTGCAGCCACTTCCGGAGCTGTGTGACCTTGAACAACTCAACATCTCTAAGCCAGTTTTCTAACCAATAGTAGGCCCTACAGCTGAGGGTTGTTATTAACACAACAGACAGGAACAACAATGCCTGGCTCTTCCTGTTGAACAAAGAGTGGTGGTCTTCAAGACTTCAGGGTAAGTGAGTGACACCGAAATTCAGTTCCGCCTCCCGGAGCTGTGCTTTGTTGCGAGTGGAGCACAGCAGATGCAGAGGCACCTACCTCCAGGGCTCCACCTCCGGAGCCCCAGGAGACAGACCAGGCACCTGCAAGGTGATGGGAAAGGTGATCGCTCAATGCCAAGGCTCTAC
The DNA here is from genome assembly GCA_004027295.1 of Dolichotis patagonum. Lineage (NCBI taxonomy): Eukaryota > Metazoa > Chordata > Mammalia > Rodentia > Caviidae > Dolichotis > Dolichotis patagonum. The sequence continues at coordinate 27,345 of PVJX010006076.1, read as the reverse complement.
CTGGGCACTGCAGTGTGACATCACTGGGGCATTGCCTCTCAGAAGCCCCCAAACGCCAGCTGGGATGAGATTGCTTTGAGGGGGCTGGAGCTCACCTCTGGCCAGAGTCAGGCGGGCAGAACTCCAAGAGCCAACGGGACTTCTTTGCAGTCACAAGAACAAGGGGCCAAGATGGCTGAGGACAGAGGGCATCCAGACCCAAACCCATGGGACTGGGTTCCTACTGATGCTTCCTTGCCCACCACTCCTGATTACTGCGCCCCCAAGAGTCACGGAGGTCTGGAAGCTCATCCTCTGCAGAAAAGGAGCACTGGAGAAGCTGCGGGGTGCTGAGCCTCACTCCCTTGGTTGAGGGAAAGCAGATTCCACTAGGCTGGAGCAGGGCTGGGGCAGCCAGAGAGGCAGGGAGTGCCTGTCCCTGAGGGAGGGCACCAGGCAGTGGCTGGGGACTCCAGAATGAAGAGCTGTACATGATCAGGGCTTAGCACTATGGAAACTGATCCCTGAGAAAGTGTGACTGAGGTGGTGACAGAAATGTGGACTGTCATGCAGAAGAGTGTGAGCCAAGCCATCCTTATGACAGGCGAGCTTGACTGTGTCAACTTGGGAGCCGCCCCAGGGAGTGGGGGAGCACACTTGCAGACGTGTCTGGGTGAGTCACGGAGGTGTAACCTCAGGTGCTGTATCTGATCCCTGGACCCTTCCCCCTGGCACTGCTCCCCTGATCCGCCTCCCAGCCACCATGGACTGAGCAGCTCTGCTGTGCGACACTTTCCGCCATGATGCTCCTGCCCTGGAGCCAGTAGACCACAGACTGCATCCTCTGCAACCATGGGCCAGTTTAAGCCTCTTGTCCTCTAAGTTGAGGGTGGTGGGTATCGTGTCCCTCAAATGAGAAAGCTTCACGCAACTCCCCAGCCATGGAACCACAGGCAAGTGGATGATTCTCCTGCCACTGCGACAAGTGACCACCAACTTAGAGACTCAGTACCACACCCACTTATTAGTGAAAGCTCTGGTGATCAGAAGTGGAAACGTAAGTCTTCCAGGGCTGACAGGGTGCTGACAAGGGGCATTCTTTCTACAAGTTCTGGGAAAACAGTCTCCTGTCTCTTCCAACTTCTACAAACCGCCTGCAGACCTTGGCTCCTGGTCTGCCTGCATCTTCTGGACCATCTTTGAGTCTCTCTGACTCTTCCCTTCTTCCCTTCCTCTTTACCCTAAAAGACCCTTCTGATTACTAGAGGACACCCCAGATAATCCACAGAATCTCTCCATCTCAAGATTGTTTATTTAATCACATTTGCAAATTCCTTTTGTTCTGGGGTCAAATCAGGAAAACTATGGGAAGAGTCACTACTCTGCCCACCACAGCAAGGAACTGCCTTCTCCATTCTGAGCCTCAATTTTCCCATCTGTCAAATGGGGGCCCCTGATACCCTGGGCTCTGTGGGAGTATGATGATAGGAATGGAACCATCCCTTAGCACACCACCTCAGAAAGAGTAAGCAAGAGATCAGTAAGGATCCATCTGCTGCTTTTACAACCCCATACTGCACCAAAAACTCCCTAGTTGGCCTCTGGCATGTGAGGAGTCAGGGTTTGCCAAACCTTTCATCCAAGTTTACAGCTCAGGAGAGAGTTACATATTGACTTCCAACCCCTGCTGCGACAAGAGGGCATCCTTTTTCATATAAAAGTGAAAAATGGATCTTCACAGCCCCAGCCCACCCCAATCTGTGAGCAATGGGATTTTTCAGGCAAGCTTCATTACTGCGTCTCAGTGCCATCTGAGTGATAATTGCATTCTGAAGCTGAAATTGATAAATTGCTCATGCACTGTCATTACTGGATGTTTACCTGATCTATTTGATGAATATTAATTCACAAAAAAAAATATTTCCATTCCTGAAGTAATTCTGGGCAAAATGATGTCTGTTCTCCCTCCCCTTCCTACCAGGGACTGCCAAAACAATGCATGGAGTTAAGTAACAACGAGCCCTTGTCAGAGTGATTTATTGGGCATGAAAACAGAGAGAGAGAGAGAGAGAGAGAGAGAGAGAGAGAGAGAGAATCAGCCTCCCCTTCATTAGGCAGCACCTGGGAAAAGACATCGAGTCCCTTTCAAGGCCACGGAGAATGCGTTTGGTCACCTTTGGTCAAGGGATTTTGCAAAAGATACCAGAACATCTCCTACAAACCTGATGCCACTCTCAGGACCTACACAGAAAGCTGACTCGCACTAAGCACCGGCTACAGATTCTTCAGGACAGGAATTTAAGACTCACCAGATGATGGGGTCATCATGGGACCTGCTCTACGGATAAGCACACTCAGGTTAAGATGACATTTGTCTGAGGTCACAGTGCTGGAAGGTAGCAGAGCTATATCCAGAAGCAAGGTCTAACACCCAGAGACAATTCTCATGTCACTATAGCAAAGGGTAGCACACTGCGTCCTATGGGATGGCTACATATTTGTTCTAGGTTGGCTTTTATTGGAACACAGCCACATCGGTTGTTTGCCTGTTGTTGATGGCTACAGTGCTGCCATTCAAGCTACAGTGGCAGAGTTGAGTAGTTACAAGAGAGAGGATACGCCAGATGTGGGGGTGCACATCTATAATCCCAGAACTTTAGGAGGCTGAGGCAGAAGGATTACAACTTTGAGCCTAGTCCGGGCAACTTGGTGACTTAGTGAGACACAGTCTCAAAAAAAAATAGCTGATGACGTCGCTCAGATGACTTAGCTCAGTGTAAAAACCCTGGGTTCACACTGACACCTGAAATTTAAGTGTGAAGTTTATTTCTGACTCACAGTTGCAGAGATTTCAGTCCATGGTTGACTGGTTCCAAGGCAGAGCATGGTGGCTACGAAGAAGGGTGGTTTGAGAAGAGCCAAAAAGGAAGGAGCTGGGGACCAGACAGTCCCTACGGTCCTGGCCCCCATAGCCCACTTTCTCCCAGTAGGCCCCACCTCCTAATGACCGCTTCAGTAATGGACTCCTCAGTGGGGTAACTGATGGATGATGTTAGCGCCCTCACAATCCAATCCCCTCCCCAGGAGTTTCTCCATCCAGTCAGGCTGATAATCCAGATCAACCAGCACAGACTCGAGATGACTTGAACTAAGCATGGGTTCCAGCTCGGCACCTGCTAGCTGGTATAAGCAAAGGCAAATCACTCCCTGCCTCTGAGCCTCACTTTTCTCATCTGTAAATGAGGACAATCAGGACACTTACTTCACAGGGCTAGGACTGGGATTAAGTGAGTTAAAACAAGCAGAGGCCCTGCAATGGAGCTTGACATCCAAGAACTCCCGGTTCTTGGTTTTTGCTTTAGCATCTCTGAGCCGGGAGCATGGGATGCAGCAGATATTCACTCTGGCCCCTTGGATGCTTCTGGGCTGAGTATCCCACATCTCTGCTTCTGACCCCAAGGGCAGCCTAGAGTCACCTGGAGAGTTTTTTGGTAACTTGGTAACCACGCCAGGACAAACACCACACGTTCTCAGTCATGTGAGGAAGGCAAAAAAGGAGCTTTCATAGAAGCAGAGAGTAGAATAGTGGTTTCCAGACATTGGGAAGGATGGAGAAGGGATGGCTAAGGGGCAGGGCACACGTGGATGGGAAGAATAACTTCTGATGTTCTGTAGCACCATAAGGCAATGAAGGTTGACAACAATTAACTGTGTATTTCAAAAGAGCTAGTAGAAAGGATTTTGAATGTTTTCAACAAAAAATGATATATGTCTGGGGTGACAGATATGCCAATTGCCTATTAAAATGTCATGCTGTTCCCCATAAATATCTATAGTTTTTATAGTTAATACAAATGTTTAGAAATTAAGTCAGGCATAGTGGCACATGAGTGTATTCCTAGCACCCTGGGAGGCTGAGGCAGGAGGATCACAAGTTTGAGCCCAGACTGAGCAACTTAGTTATTTACTGAGATTCTGTCTCAAAATTAAAAAGGAAAAGGAAAAGACACAGACTGAGGATGTAGCTCAGTGTTATGGCCCTGAGTTCAATCCCTGATACTGCAAAAAAATTAATTGGCGTTTTTAAATTTAAAAAAATTTAAAGCCTCAGGCTCTACCCAGACGAATTATATCTCCTCTAGGGGTAGAAGAAGTTATGTAAGCCAGGTGATTCTAATTACAACCAGGCATGAGCCCACTGTTCCAGTCTAGATCAGAGCTTATATTGGTTTCCCTTTCCCTGTATTACAGAGAAAGACTAAGGATCTAAACAAAAATCTGTTTTTTAAACTGTTTTTCTTTTTTAAAGGAAGTCACATAACATAAACTCCATTTTCAGGCAAACATGTCGGTGGCATTTGCATTCACGATATTGTGCACCCAGCACCTCTAAGTAGTGCCAAAACACTCCCGTCTCCCCAGAGCAGCCCCCTCCATATCCCTAAAGGGTTGCTGCCCGCCCCTCCCCCCCCCCCCGGCTGGCCCCAGAGGCACCAATCTGCTTTCTGTCTCCATCAGTTTGCTTATTCTGGACATTTCACTGGAACAGAAGCCTGCGACAGGCAGCCTTTGGTGTCTGGCTGCTTTCATTTAGCCTAATGTCTCCGCAGCTCATCCACCCCGTGACATGCACCACTACCTCATTTCTTCTAAGTCACATTCAGCCAGTGGCACGCAGCGCATCAAAGCTCAGATACGTCTCCAGATTGGCTTAACGACCTCTCTGGGCCTTGAGAGTTTGTGGCTCTCTCAGACACCTGTCATAGCCTCTCCCAGCCAGCGTCCCATCAGGTTGCATTACAGAGGGACCAGGATAAAGTCACCGGCCTGTTCCACTCAGCCCAGCTCAGCCGAAGCAGCGGTGACCCTGACACTTTCTTTTCATGGCTGGGATCTGTGGTGTGACAGAACAGCGGCAAGGCCTTGACAGAAGCCAGCAGGCAGGAGGCTGAGCAGGGCGGCGGACTCGTGCGTACCCCTCACCTGCTCCAGAAACACCAGGAGGAGAACATGAAGCAGGCGATTTCTGCGTCTCTGGGGAAACCAGGTGTATTTTAGAAACTTGCAAAAGCTAGCATGTGACATTAAAAAAAAAGGGACAGAGGAGAAGAGGGACAAAAAACTGGACTGCCATGTTAGAGTATAACCTGAACGGGGTTCCACCAAATAATGCAATCCCGTGACCTGCTAACAGGTTATGAGAAAGACAAACCCAGTATTCTACAAAGGGAGCATTGTTGAATATCAGCTCCCGCTTGTAGATTCTCTCAGCAAGTTTGCAAATTAGAGGCTCTGAAAAGTCCTAAGGCAAAGAATACTACTCTTTAATCAATAGATCTGATCCAGGAGCTTTTTCTCTATGTGTGTGGAGAAAGGGAACCTTATCTATAAATGCATCTTAGAAATCACTATACACATTGAATTTTTTGTTCAACAAATGTCTAGGAAGGACCTACTATGTGATGGTCTACTATATGATGATTAGAAAGACTGAGGTTGTAGCATTGCAAAAGATCATTACAATCCCTGCACCCAAAAAGCTTACTGTTAGGTGGACGTAGATGATATAATTGATTAAAGACTCAAGAATAACAGCACCAGCCAGCATGGTGGTACAAGCCCATAATCCAAGCCACTCCTCGTGGCTAAGGGAAGAGGATCACAATTTTAAGGGCAACTTGGTAAGACCCTATCCCAAAATTTTAAAAACATAAAGAGGACCAGGGATGTGGCTCAGTGGCGGACCATGTGAAAGGCCTTGGGTTCAATCCCCAGTACCATGGAAACAAAACCAAAAAGAATAACAGTACCTGAACTCTGCACTTTCTAAGACCTCTTCACAACCAACCTTTCCAGTCAAGAATGGTGTTTCCCTCTTTGAGCTCCTGCAATACTTATGCTTTGCGCGTTCCAGAGGTAATTAACAGTGCTCCATCTACAGTTTCCAAATAATGACACCAAATTATGACAGTCTCTCAGATTGTTAATGGGTCCAGTGTTATGTCTTTTTTCAATCGCCTTGGCAAGTTCCACAGAGAAGGAAAGAAGCCCGTTTCTCCCCCATCCTGACCCCTGCTGTGTGAGGCCCGAAGGCAGCATCCACTTGAAGCCCCTCTGGGTAGATTATAACAAATCTAAATCACATACATGGCCTTGTCCTCCAGCTCCTGGACCTGCCAAAGCAGAACCAACGACAGATCCCAGAAATGCATGTTTCTGCCCCCTCTCCGGAGGATTCTGGTGCATGACCAAGTTTGAGAACCTCTGGCCAACAATCTACACTGTTGCCTCTCAGAGCCCAGAATCAAGTCCCAGCTCTAATCTGTATCAGCTTTATTAGCGTGCCTGTGGGAAAGTTCTTTAACCTCTCTACGCCTTGGTTTCCTCATCTCTAAAATGGGGATGCTAATGGTGACAACTTCAAAGAGTTGATAGGAGAATTAAATGAGATTTTCTTCAGAAGAGGTTTAACCCAGGGCCTAGTTGGCTCCAACCCTGGATAGGTCTTACTAGCAGAGAGTGCTAACAATATGACCAAGAAAACACAGCATGTTGATCTAACTGCATCTCAAGCTGGGGCTCTTTCTAGCTCTCTAACCTTAACTCCTATGCTCTTCTCTTCTGTCCACTCCAGCTCTATGGGTCTCCAGCAAATCTAGTTTCTTCCCACCTGGCTCACTGAACACAAAAGCACTCCTCTTTCCTTTTAGGCTACATCTAGACAACTTTCCCAGACTCCTTTCCAACTAGCATTCTGGTCAGTGGACTGTAGATGGCCACAAAGTAGACCAGTTCTAAAATTCCCCATAAAAATCCCGTGTGACCTTTCACTACCCTCGCTCCAGCCTTAGTCTATCTCCTAGTCGTCAGTATCCAGGGCACTCATGGAAGCCACATGCTGACGGTAGTGGAGCCTGGGTCCTGCCTTCCAGAATCACCAGGTGTTCAAGAGTCCTCATCCCAGCTCCAATCAAGAGCATCCATTCTGGATGTAGCATGAATTTGGAATAAACTACCACACTTAGCAGCCGAATGTTCCCTCTATAATAACCAACACAAGCATAACCAACGCATTCCCTTCAGCATGGATATTGGCTGCTTTTCCTCCATGGAAATTTCCTCCCCAAGATCTTAGCTTCTTCCCATTATTTATACCTCTACCCCAAGTGTTTCTACCAGCAGCACTGGTCTGAATCCCTCTGATGAGGGGGCGGGGGCCATGCTGTGCATTGTAGGGTGCTAAGTAGCATCCCTGGGCTCCGCCCACTAGACGCTGCAGTACTAACGGCAGGCACCCAGTGGTGACAACCAAAACTCACCTCCAGAGACTGTCAGATGTCTGTAGGAGGAGAGGAAGAAGTGCAAAAATCATTCCTGGTTGGGACTCATTGTTCTACACAAATGTCACCACCTTGCAACTTCCCTGGCCACCCCATCTAAATTCGCCCGTTTGCCTCATGGGCTCCGCTCTCCAGTTCTTCGCCCGCTTGTCCGCTATTCACAGAATTTACCTCTTACTGAAAGTGCATGATGAATCGATTTACTTACTTTCTGCCTCTCTCAGCTGCTGGAGCCTAAATCCCACAGAAGCAGGGCCCTCATCCATTTTGCTTTCTGCTTTATCGCTCAAGCCCAGCCCAATGCCCAGCTCCTGGCAGGGGCTCCATAAATATTTGCTGAATGAACGAGAGGGGAATTGGATGCCTGCGATGGGACATGGTATGAGAGGGGAAGATTAGAACTCGGGAGAGAGGCAGCCTGGCGTGACTCCAATTAACTGAATGAGTCAGGAAGAAGAGAGGGCCTTGAGTGACGACTGGGAGCAGAGTAAAGATCAGCTGTGCAGGTTGTGCTCGGTCACCATCACACTGTCCACAGCAGCTCCCCACTGGCAGGAAGTGGAGTCCAGGCGGAGGCTTTGCAGAGACCTCTGACCCTCAAGGAGCAGTCACCAGCTGTGACCTGCTGACCCATGGGACTAACAACCGATCTGGGGTTTTTCTGCCTCATTGCAGTTAGGCAAATAACAAAACTGCACGTAACTCTTAAGCTATTGCTGCTCGTTCACACTGCACGGTGTTTCTGCCAACTGCAAGCTGAAGGTGAAATAAACTTCTCTCAGTTTTAGAGGTGATGCTGACGGGCAATTAACTGATCACTTCTCAGCCCTTCTCCTCACATTCCTAGCTAATGCCCAGAAGCAGAAGACAGATACTAGAGGAAGACAGGTTAACGTCCAGCCACCCCACAGTCAGCTGGTCTTTGTTTTGCTTCGGGGCTAACAGTTCCAGTTGCTTTGAGAAAAGAGAAAATAAGGGTTACGGGTGTAATTCAAAGACAGAGCTTCCCTTAGCATGAGCATGGCCTTAGATTTCACTCCCAGCGCTGCACATAAGCATATTGGAAAAGGGAAAATAGAAATGAAAGAAAGAAATAAAGTTAGTGAGTTTATTAAAGAGCTAAAAACAAATGAATAGATGAGAATGATGGTTGTAAAACTAGATTAAGTTAAATCAAAATTAAAATGTGCTGCTTTGTTTTTCAGAGCATCGAACTCAGTAAGTTGATGAACCTTCACAGACTTCACCGACAAAGAGAGAGCTTTCTCCTGCTCGTTGACCAGTGTCTGGGTCTCAGATCAAATCCTCTTGGTGACAGGCACGTCCACATCCCACAGTGGTAGGCAGCCCAGCTGGCGGAAAGTTCTTCCTTCAGTGGAAATCAAGCTCTGCTCAGGATAACCTCCACCCTACTGGCCCTGCTCTGTCCCCTATACCTGCAGGGCACAGCTACCTCCGCAGCTGCCTCGATGCCTTCTCACATGTAACAACAGGATGTAACTCTCTCTTCAAGATAAATATTACCAGCTCCTTCAACCAGAAGGGAGGAAACGGGAGAAGGGGCAACTTTAGCATAGATCTCAAAGGGTGGCCCCCTGTTTTAGTCACTTTTCTCTTTGCTGAGACAAAATATCTGAGTTAAAGGAGGAAAGGTTTATTTAGCTCACAGTTTGCAGAGGTTTCAGTCCATAATCGGCTGGCTCCAAGACTGGGGGCTCGGTAGAGGGGGCTATAGTTCATGGAGGCAGAAAAGAGCAAAAGCAACAAGATCAAAATGGGGGGAGCACAAGAGAGGACTCTTTCTGTCCCTTATATTGTATGCAGGTTACTTGTCCTAAGTCAAGTGTGGCACTCACACCCATAATCCCAGCATCGGACCATGAATCAATCACAAATTCTAGATTCAGTTACCTCTGAAAAGCCCATCCCCCCACGACTGTATGAAGCTTTGGAAGGGGGAGGCATCTAGACACAAATCATAATGCACCCCAGTACAGCAGCAACATCAGTACCTGAGGACTGATCAGGAATGCAGGCTCCTTGGCCCACCCCAGACCTACAGAGTCAGAGATTCTGAGAATGGAGCCACCTGTATTTTTACAAGCCACCCTGGGCCACTAATGCACACTCAAGTCTGAGAAGCACTGCTTCCCACCAAGACAGACCCAGCAAGTTCCTCTAATATCAGAGCTCTAGTTTGGACATGGTTCATGCGCTGGGAACTCAGTCTTCAGCATGGCCATGTAAAGAGATGGGGACCTTTAAGGGGGAGGCTGGCTCCTCCCTGTCTGGGCCTGGCTTCTGGGCTCACTTCGTGATCCTTCCCCCCATGATGCCATGGTGTGATGGAGCCAAGGCTGGTGCCACACTGGTGAGACTCACAGCCTTCAAAACTGTGAGCTAATAAGTAAACCTCTTTTCTATATAAGTCACCGAGCCTTGGATATCGCATCATGAATCAATCACAAATCAAACTCAGCTGAGATTTTTCCTCTGTAAAAGAAGCTACTAAAAGTACTCACATTACATAATGACAGTGAGGGACCACTGCAGTGTAATGTGTCAGGGTTTACCAGAGCCTGGTGAGGAGGTAGCAGCTAGTACTGGTTACTAGAGCCAGTTACTACTACTCACTAAGGCTGCATAGCTAGAGAGAGGACGTGTCCCATATCTGGTAGGACTCTTCTTAAATTTGCCTGTTGAGAAAGGCAGATAGTTGGAAGCATGCCAAGAGATACTCCCCGTTTGGAGTTGAAGCATGGAACTTCTGTCTGGAATGGGCGTGCCAAAGGCACCCACCTTTGGAGGTCTAGAGGAGCTCCACTGTCCAATACAGTAGCACGTGGGAGTCCAATCACCACCCACATTAGCTCCTGATCCCTGGAAATTCAGCTAGCTAAATCGAGGCAGTCTGCCATAAATATGAAATACACATATAGTTCAAAAATTTAGCATGAGTTTTAAAAGCTATAACAGAACATTAATATGTTAGGAGTAGTAAACGGTAGGTATGTGAGACCCTGGGTTCAATCTCCAACACTACAAACTAATAATAATAGTAACAATAATAAATTTTATATTGATGACATAATACAGTGATTCTATTTGGGATATACTTGGTTAACTATAGCATAGTGTTAAAACGAATGTCACCAGTTTACTCATTTAAGGTATCTGATAGAAAACTTTAAAACTCCATCATGGCTTGCTTATTCTTAGGTTTAAAGGTTGATCAATACAATTGAGTATGGGAGGCTGAAGTCTAAATCATCCCGAGAGAAGCCTGCAGCTCCTTTTGAATGCATTGCAATGAACTGCAGCCACCAAATGACCCTGCATTCTCTCGTCTCCTTCCCAGCAACATCATCACCATTATCATACCTAAAAGGATCACAGAGCATGGGAGGAGGTAGGGAGGGAAAAGGTAGATAGAGCATGTCGCTGTCTTTCCATGGAAATAAAGGAGGTGGAGGGCTCTGCCATTTTCATTGGGACAATCTTTCGCTAAATTCCAAGATCCCAGCCAAAGAGCAGAGAAGACATAAAACACACACCAGACATCTCTAAAATACCTCTACATGCAAAAAGAAGCTCCCCACAGAACTGATGTCCCCAGTGTTTTCCAGAAGCTCCATTCAGAAGCCACAGGGAAGTATCTAGGGGCATGAAGAGAACTATACGTTGGTGTCTTGAGCTATCCACGGTAGGATCCCTCCAAGTGATCCCCAAACCATCTGCACTGGAATCATTCAGGTACCTGTTTAAAACATAGATTTCTGGGCTATAGCTCAGACTGTCTAAATAAAAATCTATGAGGAAAATTATTTGCTACTTATATCAAACAAAAGGTTGATCTCCTAATAAATAAAGAGATCTTACAAATCAATAAAAAGACAACCCAGCAATACAATGGTCAAAGCCTGTGGGTATAGGGTTCACAGAAGGAGAAATACAAAGCCTCTTACCTTTATGAAAACACAATCAACTTCACCCAGAATTACAGAAAGGCTCATACGAACTTGAGGAAAAGCCCTCTTAGACACAGCCATGGAGGTCAGTTTGGCAAGACTATCTAAATGTAAAACACTTAGTTAGCCCTCTGAGCTAGCAACTACAATTCCACGTATGTGTGAAATGGCATGTGTAAAAAGATATTCACTGAAGCTGTGTTTGTAACAGCAAAAGATTGCAATCAACTTCAATGCCCATCTGGTTAAAAAAAAAAAAACAGCTCTAAGTGTGTTGATAGGAACAGGCTCTATGATACAGCGTTAAGAAAACAGCAAGCATGCAGAATAGCTGTGTACAACAAGCTACTATGTGTATGAATTCGGAGAATGTATGACATCACTCATTACTGATGTTACCAAGTCCTGCCATGGGCTAGGCATTTGCTCAAAGCTCAGGATACAGTAATTTTCAAACAGACAAAAATCATTACCATTTTTCTATGCTTGGGGTGGGAATATTAAGAAAATAGTATTTATGCAAAATAGTGATAACTAATTTAAAAAAAATAAAGCAGGAAGGGGACTAATTCTGCTGGGGTGGGTAATGTTTTTCATTGCCTAGATAAACCTCTTAGAGAAGAGGCTTAATTTGGTTCACGGTTTCAGTTCATGATCAGCTGGCTCCAAGGCTGAAACAGCATGGCGAGAGAGAGCAGCAGACGAAAGCTGCTCACAGCAAGCAGTCAGGAGGCAGAGGGCAGGGGAAGAGTCAGAGAGAAGAAGGGGCCATGGCGGTCAAGAACATATTCTTCCGGGTCACACGGTGACCCACTTCCTTCAACTGGGCCCCACCTCCTAATAGCATGTTAAGCTAGGAACTCATCAATGGATTAATAAGCCAAAGCCCCGATGATCTGATCACCTTCCAAAAGCCACTTTCACCTCTAAACTCGTGAGCCCGTATGGACGATTCAAACCGTAACAGAGGGGACTGGGAAGGTTATCCACCAAAAAGTTAGGGGAGGCTGTTGGAAATGAATAGAACTTTGTGATTCCTTTTAGCGATAAAGGATGACGGGATGTGATTTTGGCAAGATTATCAAAACACCATGCACCTTGTACACATTCTGCTGGCTCATTGGACACTGGAACCCAGCCACCTTGCTGTAAGGAGCCCGGGCAGCTCACTCAGCGCTCCACTGGTGACCCCGGGTGAGTTTGTGGCCATCATCTACCTTCAGGTATGTAAGTCATGGGCCTCTCCTCCTGGTATGGGGACAAACCAGGCACCCTGTGTCCTACCCCAAATGTTGACCCTCATACAAAGACTACTGTTTAACACCCCAAGGGTCAGAGTGTCTCTTACACCATTATAACTAATTTCACAAGTGTCTGTGAGCTGGCTCTGCCTTTGGAAACCCACAGACCATGGCAGGGATAACTCTTCACCATATTATTAGTCTACACATCCATCTCCTCTGGCAATCTGTGTCTTCCTTACTGACAAGGTCATCATGGGTGCTTGGTACCTAGCGCGGAACCAAGTGGGAGTAACAATTCCCTTCTCTGGGTGCTTCTTAAGGGCCAGGCTCTGAACTGGGCTCCAGAGATAGGATTTTGGTTAATTCAAACAGCCTCTCTGTGGTATAGGATGACCACCACCACCACCTGCAGATAAGGCATGAGGTTGAAAGAAGGGTGCATTTGCCCAATGGCCCATCAGCTTGTAAGTGCCACAGAAAGCAGAAATGCCTCTCCAGGGCTCTTGGGTGGGTTCCACAGTCACTCCAAACCGGTACACAACACAGCACAAAGAAGCTGACAGAAAGATGAGTGGCCAGACAGAAAGAGGAAGCCCAGAAGTCAACTCTTGCTGATGGAAAAGTCCCACTAAACCATTTAAGGACTTCCTAGCCTTTCCATGGAAGGCTCTCTTCCCTGGAAAAATAACTTTGCTGAGGGCAAGTCCCTTAAGACTTACTATTTGTATCTGAATTTCCGAAACCATTCTAGTAAAACTTCATTAGGCTCTAAGTGTGACATGCGATAATGATCTTATTTCTCTCTTCTTTTTATCTCCCTCAGTCAACCTTCCACATTCGAGAATTGAAATGGCACGGGGAATTCAACAGCTCTAATTAATGACTCAGTAAATAGAGAGGAGGGGCCGGGGTTGGTAGGCTTCTGACGCTGGATCATGGGCACACGTTTTGGCTCACAAGTTACCTTCCCATGGCAGCCTCACCACATCATAAAGGAAGGGCACCCCTTCCAGGGGCTGAAATATGGCTGTCACTATTCATGGACCCTTGTCTTTGTGCCCCAATGTTGATTAAGAGGACCCACGAGACCTACAGTAGATTTCTGCAGGTTGTGAAAATGGATAAGGAGAGATCCTTTCTCCCTGCAGAGGCTGGGACCATGTCCACCCCTCCACCTTCCTCCAAGCCTCCAGCCTTCTCAGTGTGCCCTCCAAAGCCAAGGCAGGACAGAGCAGGGGCCACAGGGACACACTGCCGGGACCAAACCCTAATGTTAACATTTGACCTTGAGAAGATTTTCTGTTCCACTAAGCTTTATGTTCCTTGCCTGGAAAGCATAGAAGGAATCTGTGATTGGTGGTTACAACCAGTGACACTGAGGGTCAGATGTTGGCTGTGTGGCTTGGACAAGTTGCTTTGCCTCTCTCTGTCCCACTTTCCTCCTCTGCATGCTGAGAGTAATAAAGATGCACCTCAACAGGCTGCCGTGCGAATCGAGAGGACTGACACACACATGACTCACTCTGGTCACCACACAGTATGTGCTGGAAGGGCTCTGAAGTTCCAGTTTACACTGTTACTGGGAGAATAATGTGAATGAGCACATGGCAAGCACTTAGCCCAGCACTTGCCACCTGAGAAGCATTTGATAAATGTTCATGGGTAGTGGTGTTTACTGTGGCGATTGCTGTTTGTAAGCCAGCCTTTGATCCTGCTGGAAATCTCTGTGGCTGGTAGAGGAAAGCAGAATGCCAATATTGGCAGTGTGATTAGGCAACTGTCCTTCGAGGTAGGGATCTTGGTGTTCCCTGGTCTTGGGTACAAAGGTTGCAAAAGAGGAGGTGGGAGATTGAGAACTGAAACTACTGCCCAGTGAGAAACAGCTGGAAGAACTGGAAATGTTTAACTCAGAAAGAGAAAACTAAAAAGAAGCATAAAAGGTACCTTCCAATAAGCAAATGTCACATTCTACAGAGGGCTTTGCTTAGTATACATCCTGCAATTTCAATTCTCCCCCCTCCATTATTAGCTCCAGCTACTCCTCACACCCTTTTCCTCCGGAGCATCACTGCCTGGGGCAACATCATTATTTATGTCACCTGTTGCTGAGTGCCCATCCCCCCAATCAAGCCTGCGCTCTGCGAGGTCACGGACTGGATCTGTCCTGCAGCACACTGGGAAAGGCGATGAGCCAGCAGAATGGACGATCAGAAAAGGAGCTGAGAGAGGGAAGGGACATATGCTGAGAAACTTGGTAGGTAGGAGTCAGACCCGAGAGGAAAAGCTGCCCGGGGAAGCCAGTGTGAGCTCACACCAAGATTGAACACCCAGATCAAGCCAGTCAGGGAAGGGGCTGACTTAAGAGCGAACTTTCGGTCACCGCTGGTGTTCACGGCAGGCAGGTCCCCCAGCAGGCAGTTTGAATGGCATTGTTTCATCCCACAGATGACTGCTACACACCTACGTGCAGGGTGCATCCTAGGCTCCACGTGGCAAAAGAAATGGGAGGACCCTTGAGGATAACATATATGTTCACTGTCTGGGTTCTCAGTAGCGGTTTGTCAGGTATATGTAGATGTCAAAATGTATCAAGTTGCATACTCTAAACCCATGCAGTTTGTTATATTTTGATTTGATCTCAATCAAGTGGTTAAAAAATAGTATCATCATTAAAAGGAGTCAATTTGAATAGAAGATACACAGACCAGATGATACAGCCTGACATGGTGGTATACATCTACAATCCCAGCGCTCTGGAAGGCTGAGGCAAGAGGATCACAAGTCTGAGCACTACTTGGTCAGTTTGGCAAGAGCCTATCTCAAAATTAAAAGGCTTGAGAATGTAAACTCAGTGCAAAGGCCATAGGTTCAATCCCCAGTGTGACACATGGACACACCACACACACACACACAGATTGCATGACACAAAGATGTCTGCGGAAGTAGTATTAACAGTAAAAGGAAAAAAAAAACACCAGAAAAAGAAGCACAGTAGAATCAAAACCAACAATTACACTAAATCATTATATTCACAGGAAAAAATAGGGTGTGACTATTGAATGTGATGTTTTCTAAAAATACTAATTAATGACATGGCCAAAATATAAAGTGAAGGGTAAATGGTATAACCAACCTATATAATTTTATATTATTCCTCTTTTATCAAAAATGAATGAATAAGCCTGAAATTATTTTAATTAAAATATCATCATATAATACTTTGGTAATTTTTAAAGCATTTTTTAAACATAGAAAAGAACCATCATAAGATATGAATGTAGGCAGAATTATGGGTGATCTGTGGGTTTGCTTTTTTTTAAATTCTTTTCTTTATTTTCCAAGGTTCTTACAAACAGAAGTAATGTTAGTATCTCAAAAAGAAATAAACATTACTTTAAAATAGAAAAAAAAAAAAAAAAGAAAGAAAGTAACTAAGGATCCCCACATGAGTCAGTTCGTGGGGACAAAGAATCCCAGGCACCGTGAGGTGCAGCTACCGTGACTTCCTGAACACTTTCCCCTGTGCCACCCGGAGGAAGGTCTGGGGACCGAGGTTATCGCAGGCGGTCGGTGAGGCCCGGCCCAACGCAGATGCTGATTGGATTAGGGCCTGGCTCTGCTTTCCTCTAAGTAGATTACGCTCTTCTTGAACTTGCTCCAGTGGGTCCCGGAAATTCAGCCCAGGACAGTCCTGCGGTTTGTTGTCAGAGCTCACTGGAATATGTTTAAGCATGTAATAAATACATTTAGGCCTAATCAGATAAATCACTAAATCAGATGGTTATCTTTGCAACCAATTTGAAAAACAGGCTCTGGCTACAGATCCTGGGGAAGAGCAACAGGAAGAAATAGAAAGACGGGAGGCCAAGGTCAAGGTCAAATTCTCACCCAACACCTCCCAACACCGAAGGCAAAGGTGCACCCTTCATAGTCCACCGAGAGGCTCAGCTTCAGAAGGGCCTCAAATTCACAGCCCGACTCGGCTCCAGCTAGGGGAAGGGCGAAGGTACATCCGGGTACTACCAGGCACTCACAGCCTTTCAAAGGACCCAGTGTGCAGAGCTCACATGTAGGTCATCTGGTCTACCTCCCCATCCAAAGCAAAAGAACTTTTGATTTCTTCAGCAAGATCACTGAAAAGCCAACACTGTGTCACTGGGGTTTTATTATGTCAAAGCCCTTCAGAGTGAAGACTAAGGGGCAAGAACCTGAAAGTGAGATAGGTCTAGGGTCAGCTCCTCTGCTGCTCAGTTCCTGTGAACCCTGGACGAGTGATGTAGCTCCTCTGTGTCCTCATCTGTAAGATAGGATGGTAACACTACATAACTCACTGTGCGGCCAGAAGGTGAAGTGAGATGAGTAGTAACATTATTCCACGGTATGTACTGTCATCCCTGAATTATTTTCATACAGCTCCCTACCCTCGCATATTTTTTGTGGACATACAACCTGTCCAGAAATACAAGCTGCTTAAGATAATTTTCACCTTACTGTACCTGAGAGCCCGGCTCTGGGGGAGGTAACAGGGACACAATAGACATGATTCATGTTCTCAAAGAGTCTATGGCATTACAAGACAGATGTTAAATAAGCATGTAAATAAATACTTAGTTTAAACTATGGGGCATGTGCTACAGAGCAAAAGAACAGTGTATTCCAAGAGAAAACAGAGTGGGGTTATTTGGGGTTGGGGGACAGGAAAACTTTCCAAAGAAAAGCACATGTGAGCTAGAAAATGAAAGTTCAATAGGAGACAACCAGGAAAAAGAGAAGGGACAGAGAGTATAGCATACACAAAGGCCATAAGGTGAGAAAAGAGCATTCAAGGAGTCAAAAGCAGTCAGAGTGACTGCATAGGGTTGACTATTAGAGAAAATATAAGATGGGAAGCAGTGGACCATGGTTGGCTGCTAGAGGGAAGTCCTATAATTTGATTAAAAGTCCTATAATTTTGATTAAAAGTTTTTTAAAGTCCCAAATCAGGACTCGAGGGGAAAAGGCACAGAAGCAAAAGGCCTGATAGGAGGCTGCTGGCATCATAATTCAAAGACTGGGGTTGTAGTTGGGACAAGTGGGCTGACTTGAGATGCATTTTGAAAACAGAATTAACATGAACTGGGTTCCGAGAGCACATGAGGAATCGGAGTCAGGCTGTGATAAATCTGGGTGGCTTCTAGGTTTCCAGGTTAAACAACTAAGAAGAGAAGAACAAGTTTGGAGGAAAAGGAGTAACTTCTTCTTAGGCAGGTAAAGTTTAAAATGCAGGTGATACATCCAACGAGTGGACACAGAGATAGGAGGAAAGCCAGGGCAGTGCCCTCTCTTAGAAAACAAGAAAGGAGAATGCTTCCAAAAAAGAGAAAGTGGTCCATGACGGTAGATTCTGATAAGATGTCAAGTACAGGAGGAGATGTGTGTCTCTGATTTCCATTGATATCCAGTGTCTGGCATGTAGTAAGTTGTCAGTGAGTATCTGTTGGATGGGTGAATAAATGGATGGGTACACGGATAGACAGATGGGAGCACAATTATAGGGGGCTCGTGGTTGGGTGAACACATGGATGATTAATGGATACACAGATGGTTAGTGGGTCCATGAAGGGACAGACAGGTACACAATTGTGTAGGTCCATGAATGGCTAGATGTGCATATGGATGATTGACAGATGCATGAGTGGATGGGTGGGCACATGAATGAATGGATGAATATATGGCTAAATGTCTACATATATACATGGATAGATATATGGACATGGTGGTTGTAACTACAGAGAACTCAGGTTAATTTTCCCAAGAAAAATATTTCCCCTTCATCCAAACATTCCCTCTGTCTAGAGTATTCTTTCCACCAACTTCTTGGCTTCTGCATTCCTCTGACCTCTGCTCAATGTCACCACCTCCTTCAAGTATTTTTCAGATTCTCAAATCATCTCATTTCATTGTGAAATGGCATATTCCCTGCCTTCCTCATCAGGTGGTTTAGTCCTTAGGGTTAGTAATAAGGGCAGGGTCCTTGCTCAGCATTTCTAAACCTCTGACACTCAGCAGAGAGGCTGGTGCATAGGAGGGGCGCTATGGCTAGATAGTAGGTGGACAGATAGACAGATTGGCGTGTGAATGGAGAGATGGCAGGTGGACAGATGAGAAGCTGATGAGATGGATGATTGGTAGATGGGTGCACAGGTGGATTGGTAGATGGATGAATGTGTGCGTGGGTAGATGTATGCATGGATTATGGATGGATGGATAGATGGATGGATGGGCAGACAGGTGGATGAGTAGATGAGTGGGTAGATGGACAGATGAATGAATGGAAGAAAGGGGAGAAGGCTGAGAAGGAAATGGGCGAAAAGTATAGGGGAGAGTGGATGCCACCAGAGTCAGGCCACCAGGCACTGGTAAAGAGGCGAGAGGGGAGATTTTTAAAAAGGTGAGGGGGAAAAATACTCTTGGTAAATAAACAACAAAAAAACACTTTTAGCATATGCTGCTTCTTAGGGAAGGGTCAAGCCCCCTCCTCTCAAAATATTCAGAAAATGACAAGCAAGAGACACATGAAGGCTGAGGGGTGACCTCCCTGAGGCACAGCCTGACATTAGGTGTTTGCATCAAGCAGAGGCAGGATTAGCATTTAGCAAGATCTTCCTGAAACTACACACAGGCGCAGACACCGCTGAGTGAAGGACAAAGGCTCGCCTTCTCTGGATGTGGTTTAGGCCCTTGTGCAGAGTGGCTCTCTCCCTCTTACGGATTTGTTCTCGGGAGCCCTGAACTCCTCTTCTAGCTTCGGAAAGCTTCAGAAGGGCTGAAGAGCCGTGGGGGCAGAATCAAGTCCGTCTTTTTGAAAAGCAGTGAAGGAAAAGGTACACCTGTTCTCAGAAGTCTGAGGAGTAAGCACGCCCTGCTGGACCGGCCACCGCCAGCTCCCTTTGCAGCCCCTGGGCTCCCTCCAACACCTGCACCGGTGTAGAAGCTGGGCCTGTGCCGTGTAGACACATCCTGCCACAGAAACAACCTCATCTGCACCAGAAAGGGGCAGGAGTGAAGATACAGTGCGAGGGTCTGGCTGTCCGGCTCTATTTTCTAGCTGTGTGCCCTCGGCAGAGACTAAACTACAAACCTCAGTCTTCACATCTGTTAAATGAGGGTATTAGCAACTGTCACGTAAAGTCCTCGTGAGGAGTAAAGGAGACAATCCATGGCAAGAGCTAGTGTCACCACTAGCTGCCACTGTTATTTTTTCTTGTTGAGTATTCCTTTGATACTCACGCGGTGCTTTCTAAATGTCAGAGTCTTAGAATTCATTACGTTCTCAAAAATAAATAAAGAAATAAACCCTAGGAGAGAGAAGCTAAGTAACCTCCAGAGAGGTTAACTAACTTGCACAACTCACATAGCTGGTGGCTGACTTAGTTCTGAAAACTCAGCTGATTTCAGAGCAGTTACATGTAGCTCCTATGATACCAGAGTCTGATTCTGTCACTTCCTGCTAGAGCCACCTGCTCGTATTATCTCCCCAACTGCCCGGTGAGATCCAACACAGCAGGGACTCACGTTGTTCCCATTTTACAGATTCTAACACTGACAGCCAGAGAGCCCAAGGTTCTCACTACTGCCTGTATGAACTGCATGAGGCCAGGACTGTGTGCTGCTTCTCCAATGCCGTGTCTGTCCCCAGAGCTGGCGTGGTGCCCTCCACGTCGTAGCACACAGTGGGTCTCATTCCAACACCAACTCTTCTCCCCGCCAGCACATCCTGCTTCCTGATCACTTATCTCCATGCGCTCTGTGAAAACAGGAAGCCATAGCCAAATTCCAGTGCATCTCAGCGCAGAGCAAAACCCTGGGCCCTGCAGCCTTAACTGCACCAAGAGCCTTAAAGGGGAAAAATAAGTTTAGAATCTTAAATAAAACCCCTCAAGATCCTTTGGAAAATGCCGCCCTGGATAGCAATTTAATTATTAAACCATTTTTGAGCACTTACATCCACCAGGCATTGGCTATATAATAGATATAATGATAATCCTAAGACATAAGTGCTATAATTATCCCCATTTCACAGCTGAAGAGGCATAGTGCTCTAAGGCTCTTTGTGAAAAGAAATAGAGAAAACCTTTATCTGTCCTTACTATGGCCAGGCTGTCCTGAGTTGCAAGGGTAGCCAGAGTCTCCAACTAACTAGTCCCAACCTTGTTCATCGTGGAAGTCTCAGTCCTGGCTTCAAGCTCCCAAGAGGCCCCTGAGACACAGACCACCTGGATCCTTCCCAGACCCTCTGAAACTTCCCCAGACATGTATATGAATCCCCCAGACTCCGGGCCCACTTTCCCCACCACCCTTCACTGCCCTCTCCACATGGCTGACCGTGCCTTGGGAAGTTCCAGTGCAGACTTCCCCACTGGTCTCAGAGGGAAGGGAATTGATTCCAAAAAAAAAGACAAAGGAGATCTATAGGGCCTGGGACACCAACCTGGGTTCAGACCAATCAGCTCCATGATCACCTGCAAATGGGGTAACCTTGGGGGTCCCCTTAGACTGATAAATCCAGTCAACCACACCGTCCCTAAGCTGATGCTTAGAGTGAATCACCATGGAAAATGAAGGTGCAAAAGGCACCATCCCTATCCTTAGCTGGCTCACACCATAGCATCTCACCTCTTGCACCAATCTTCTCATCCTCCAAAGCTTCTAATAGGCTGCCTTGCAGCTCCCTGAGGTGGACTCACTGGATCACAAACCACTTTCTGAGCCTGGAAGGACTTGTTTCTCTGGGTATTTGGTAATTTCCATTTTTATACCCACCTCAAATACCCACTGCTCTTTGGGTAATCCCCCAAACACTGCCTATTTCATCTTTCACGTCACATCTTCAGTTAACACAGCTGTCTGTATCTTACTGCATCACGGTCATTCTTTAAGGACAAGAAACATGTATACTCATCTCTAAAGCCCTTGATCCTACTCCAAAAATGCTTGCAGAGTGAATAAGCAGACAATGCCTACTTGTTCACAAGCATACACATCAGAAACACCCAGAGCCACAGAGAATAAAAGGGTAAAACAAGTTGGCAAACATGCTCTTAATGGACAAGACAGTAAGTGTTTCAACGCTGTGGCTAGGTCTCTACTGCAACTACTCTACTCTGCCATCCTACTACAAAAACAGCTATGTAGAATACGAAGATGAATGAACATGACTGTGTTCTGGTAAAACTTTCTGTTAAAAAGAAAAGAGTTGACCAGACTTGGCCCAGGGCCCACAATCTATTGATGTCTGAATTGAAATATTTAACACATTTTAAAGTAGCATAATGCAAACAAACTCAATCTTATCAAAGCACCCTCTATTTCCCTGTAGAATACAGAAGGGGAGAGAGAAAGAGATAGAAAGAAAATTCTCTCTTCGGAGAGACATCTCCAAACAAAGCCTGGATAGTTTCCACATGATAGAAAAAGAGGTTGTCAGACATACAGCCCTTAAGGCTGAGAAACTTTAAGCTAGAAGTAGGCAACAGATTCCTCTAAAGAGACAGCCTTGACTTCAGCCACAAACTTCAGATTACAGAGGACAGGGGACTGCTTGGGTATTACCATTTTTATTACTATTATTACTAATACTGTCATTTCTATTGATAAAGCCTGCCCTAACTGATGTCTTGCGAAAGAAAACAGAAGGGAAAATTAGCTCCCGGGGAAAAGCAAACTCAAAGGAAATTTAATTAAATAAATGGATTTCTTGACTATAACAGAAAAGAGATGTGACATGTCCCCAAATCCAACTTCCTGCATGGCCCCAGTCTCCCGGGGAATTGGCAGAGCATGAGAAATCCGAATACTTCCTCCCCTGAGCGAGAAACTCTCTGATACGATTATCAATACGCCTTTCTGCCTTAAATCATGTCCATCCAGGCAGAACTTTCTTTCCTTTTGCTCTTTCTTACCCTTTGCCAATAAATGCACTTGAGAGGAAAATTGAGGTTATTTTTTAACTTCTTCTTCCCGCCCCCAGTCTAGCTGACAGTACCTCTCCACCAACAACGCACAAACTCTTTCCTCAAAGGAGAAGTTTCACACACACTCTACGGTGGCAGAAGCTTCCGACTGGGTCACCTTGCCAAAGGTGGGGAGCAACAACAGGTCACAGCCTCCCTTCTCTGCCCCTTGGGAGCTGCACTGGGTCGCTCTGGCAGCTGGCACTTCCATCTCTAAATGGGAGACGAGCACAGCAGACACTTAATCCATACAGGAGAAAACGGTGTGGGGTCGGAAGCGAGGAGCAGAACCTTGCAAGCGCTGGAAAGACTAAATAAGGTCAGGTGGGTGAAGTCGCCTAAGGGCAACAGTAACTGTCACCCAAGAATAGTGGCAAGGTACCAATTATCGGGCATCTGCAGCAACCACGCACAAGGCGCTGGACTTTGGGTATTTGACCTCATTGAACCCTAAGAGTAGGAACGATGATTTTCTGAATTTCCAGATCGGGAAGTGGTGGCTCGGGAAGGTGGACTAACTTGTCAAAGGCCACGGAACGGGCGCCTTGCACAGGTCCAAGAGCACAACAGGTATTGAATGACCGCAGGCTAAAGTGGGGCGCACAGGTGAACAGGACCCTGAACCTCATCCTGTCCTCGCCACCAAAGCCTCTGCAGGCCGATAACGTGACTCTGTTTTGGAGGATGCACCAGTCAAGACGCTTGAGGGCTTCCCTGTCACATGTGGGTCACCTGCATGCACGAGCGCTAGTAGGGAAAACCAGAACTACAGGGGACCTACGCAGTATGACTGGAAACTATGGCAAATATTTACATTTTTACTGTAAAACTTTATTACCTAGGAGACACTCTTCTACGAGTCCCCTGCCTTGCTTCAAACACACTTATCCCATCACAGCTGCCAGTTCCCGAGTCAGTTCCGGAGGTCCTCTTTCACGAGTCTCTTTAGTCACTGTCGTGGTTGCCTCCATGTCATGAACTGATTCAAAACGTTTACCTCTCATGGTCATTTTGACTTTGGGGAAGATTCAGAAGTCACCTGGTCCAGATCTGGTGAATAAGGCAGATGAGGACACGCTGTAATGTTCCCACGAGTCTGCCTCTGTGTCAGATGCCACTGGGCAGCAGCACTCGCTGTATTTTTTCTCACATCCCGTAAAGACTCTCATGAAAGAGGACTGTCAGAACTGCTGCAGAAAGTGACAAGTGTGAAGGGATAAATAAGTGTGTTCCAAGTGAGGAGGGTATCCTGAGGGAGATTCACAGCAATGTGTTTTACTCTGTTACACTTTTAAAAATTTAAACTGCCACTGTGCATTTGCATCACACCTTGTATTTCGAATGAGAGAAACTCCTTCTTTGCTAATGGCCCTAGACAGAGCCGCTGCAGTGAGGCCAGCTGTCACCAACAAAAGCAATGACGGCCATTTGTTGAGAACATTCTATGCACCAGTGCTGAGTCTCCAGATTCTACATACATCGCTTCCCTGCGCGCCAGCCCCAGTTCAAGGACCAGGCAGGAACTGCGGCAGTGCAAACGCTAAATTCACTGCTGCTGCCGGATCCTACCAGGAAACCAGATCCAAGACTGGCACTGCCGGTCCAGACCATCCCCTGAAAAGCCCCAGAGGACAGGGCTCCCCTTCAGACGCCAACCCTGTCACCTCCCTTCTGCCTCCTGCTCGTGTCTTTCCTGGCCAGTGGCTCTGGTCTGACCTACTCCCGGGACATCAAACCATCCCCCGGCATCACCCTGGTCGCGCACACTGCACACGTGAGCCAGTGCCTTGCCCATCATAGCAGAAAATAAACGTCAACACAGAGAGAGCCGGGAAGGACGGGGTAGATTTTAAATCTTCCTTCTCCACAATCATGGGTATCGTAAGTATTCAGGATACATCCAGGGATGACAAGAAATCTCCCAACCTCTTCATCCCACTTTTCCTGGCCCCTGCCTGCTGCTGTAATCCCTCTTCACCAGAATCGCAGGGGCTGGGGTAGAACTGGCCTCATCCGGGCACCTGTGCTGTCTTAGCCCAGGCTCCAGTGAGAGAAGGAATTTCACTTCAATCCCTCTTTCTCCCTCCGCACTCAGTGCCAGGTCCAAAGGGGAATGGGTGCTGGCATTTCCCCCATGCCAAGCAATCTTCCTTCCAAGGCAAAATAGCCACAAGTAAGCAAGAAGCAGGTACGCTTCTCCCGAAGCAGGTACATTACTGAGGCCACCCCCCCCCCGGGAAGTCCCGAGGCCGCCTTTACAATGCAGAATGGTTTGAAATGATGCTGAAAAAAAAATTTTTTTTAACTGTGATGATTTAAAAGAAAAAGAACCCCGAGCAAATCCACAGTTTGGCACTTGGGCAACACCACAAAACAGCGCAGCCAGGAAGTGAGCGAAGGAGCTCAGACAGGCTGCAGCAGCCTCCGGGCCCAAGGCAGCCGCTCTCCTCCCTGGAAAACATCCTCCAAGGGGCTGAGGTAGAGGGTCACAGGCTCAAACCCGGCCTGGGAAACAGCAACTTAGTGAGTGAGGCCCTGCCTCAAATGAAAAATTTTAAAAGGGCTGGGAATGTAGTTCAAAGAGAAGACTCTGGGTTCAACACCCAGGAAAAAAGAAAAAGGGAGAGGAAAGAATGAAAGAAGAGGGTAAGGAAGAAAAGAAGGAAGAATAAAGGAGGAAAGGACGGGAAAAGCAAAGGAAAGGAGAGGAGAGGAGAGGAGAGGAGAGGAGAGGAAAGGGAAAGGGAAAGGAAAGAGGGAGGAAGGCGGGTGGGCAGACAGGCAGGCTCTGAGCTCACCTGGACGGAGTTAGGGACCTCCCTCCCCAGGCCCCGCCGAGCCCTGCCCTGCCCCGGTGTGGGACAGTGCTGATAACCACACCAGCACTGTGCCCTGGCTCCTCTTCAAGCACTGAAATGAGGCCCAAATGACAAGGAGGAGCCAGTCCTCGGGAAGAGCTGGGGTTGAACACCTCTGCGTGGACTGTCCCCCTGTGGTACAGGGGGAGGGACAAGCGCAAAGGTGGGGATTCATTTTCTCACGTCCAAAGGGCTTTGCAAAGTGTCACCAAATAGACGCAGGGATCTACATCATCAGACCTGAGGAGGACCACGGCGTATAGCCCAGAGCTGTCTTCAAGGGCGGTGATGTCAACGATGTCTACTCACCAGCTGAACAAGAAAATCCACCATAAGACACAGAGGCACGGAGAGGGTTTACACCGCTGCCATATCACAGGCCAGGACATCCGGCCCAGCAAGGCCACGTGGCTGGTCCAGTCGGGGTTCCCACAGCCCCCTAGGGAAGTCAGGGCAGGGCCAGAACCCAAGCATACAGCCCTGGGTTCCGCCCACTACTGCCTCTTTCTATGGGAGATCAGGAGCCATTTACTGCACGTCTGGTCGAGGTTTTAATAAGACCTCCCTGAGAAGAACATACGTGTGTTCACCTGTGTGTGTGCGTGTGCGCGTGCTGGAAGGTGGGTAGTACACCAAGGCTCCCAGCTTTCATCTGCTTCCTCTTAATTTGACCGAAGAGCCCTGGAAAATGGTGCTCTGAGCACGATAAGCCAAACTGCAACTCAGTGATGATTTCCTGAGCCTTTTGCAGAAGCTTGGTCTCCACAACACTTCTGCCTTCTGTCTGGCCTCAGAGCACTGAATCTGTCACTGTCCTCGTCTGCATCACCAGACCATCGTCACGTTCACCAGGGTCGGACTGGCTGCCTTCCTGGAGCACTTGGAACAGTCCAAGCAGAGGTGTTCAACCACAGCAATGCTTCGCCGTGGGAATGCGCTCACGTCTGGAGCCCCCACCGCCACCCTGGGCTAGGCTGAAACCCAGGGCCTCGAGCACCCTGGGCAAGTGCTGCACCGCTGAGCTGCACCCCCAGCTCCTGGAGGCACTTTTGATTGGCAAAGCTGAGGCAGAGGAATGGCTGCCCCTGGGATGCAGTGCGCAGAGGCCAGAGATGTCACTCAACATCCCGCAATGCACAGCACAGTCTCTGTCACCAACAGTCACGACGCCCCAGTGCGAACAGTGCCAAGGTCGGGGAAGCATGTGCGAGATGTTTTCAAACTACAAAGACATCACCAAGAAAATCTTCTGCCGGAGGCTGGAAATCTGGTATCCTTGACATGAGAAGGGACGCAGAGACAGTGATCATGGTTCCTATGCAAAGTGCCCCCCACACACACAGCCCCAGGAAGGTCTGCAGTGACAAAGAATCCAGCGAAGAGCTAGGAACTTATGGTTTTGGGAGCTTATGTATGGTCATACATGGGAGGCCAGGCATGGTGGCACACACCTGTAATCCCAGCACTCAGAAGGCTGAGGCAGGAGGATTGCTGGGAGCTCAAGGCAGCCTAAAGTGCATAGTAAAACTCTCTCTCAAAAAGACAGAAAAAGAAGAAGGAGGAAGAAGAGGAGGAGGAGGAGGAGGAGGAGGAGAAAAGACTATGGGAAACCTGTTTCAACTTCTCCAACGTTGCAAAAAGATTGTCAGTGATCAACCGATACCTTTTTTCTGCTCCAAAACACTCAAAGAGATCAGAACACTGCCCCCCTTCCACGGGCAATAGCTCCATCAAGTTCAGGAGCATCAGGGAGCAGCAGGTAACCTTCAGCTGCTCATGTCCATCACAGACTGGACTTTAGGCACTCCAGGATCCCGGGGTCACACAGCCGGTGGGGGATCTGCCTTCTGGAAGCAGCTGGAGGGCGATGAGACCTGCGTTTGGCCTGCTGACTTTGGATCGCATGGTTTCTGAACTGCTCCAGACGAAAGAACCACATTAAAGTCCCTCCCAGATGGCAGAGG
>PVJX010006075.1:63219-80502 GCA_004027295.1 Dolichotis patagonum | reverse complement strand
TGAAAACATCATACCACAGTGATATATGTGCACCCATGTTTATAGCAGCACAATTTGTAATAGCCAGATCTTGGAAACAACCTAAGTGCCCATCAACTGAGGAATGGATCAAAAAGTTGTGGCATTTTTATACAATGGAGTACTACTCAGCTATAAAGAATGATCACATCGAGATATTTATAAATAAATGGACACGACTTGAGACCATTCTCTTAAGCGAAATAAACCAAACTCACAAAGGTAAATACCATATAGTCTCCCTAGTATGAGATTTGATAAGAGTATATAAGACTTTATGGTAAGCATGAGTCCCCATCTCATAGCTTTAAAGGCTTTCAAAGTTTTCAATCATCAGTTGGAATGGTTTTATCCTGTTTTGTTTGACTATATCATACGTGATGATATGAACAGCTGTTTTGAAGAAAACAAAACATTATGACAGCTATTGCTGATTTAATATCATCCTTCTTAGAAGTCGTACCATGCTTTTTTTGTTCTACTACCGCTGGTTCTATCTATCACATTGTGTCTTACTGGAATCTGAATATGTGTGATAGTTCAAACAAAATTTTTCTTTTATTGAAAATGAGATATTATAGTACCCATTGATCATTGTCTGTTATTTGGTTCAGAAAGCCCTGTAATTCTTTCACTCTATGCATGGCTTTATACTTTTGTGCTATGTTTGATATTATTGTATTTGAAACTATGCTCAACTATAGCAGAGTAAGAGATATGGTGTTAGCTACTGTTGATGTGCAGTTGTCTTAATGTAAAGTAAAGTACTGTGTTGCCTATGTTGTCCTGTTCTGATCTGCTCTGTACTGCCCTCTTTTGTTTTATTCTCTTTCAAAAAAAAAAATTCATAAAAAAAAAAAAAAGAAATAAAACAGTAACAGCAGAACTTGAAATCTGGCTCAGTGCCTTGGATAGAATCCCTAGTATTGCAAACAAACAAATAAACGGCTAGCAAAACACAAATAAAAATCTGGTTTTTTTGCTTTCAATTCTTTTAGATATATACCCAGAAGCAGAACTGCTATATTACATGGCAGTTCAACTTTTAAGGAGAAATTTTATTGTTTTTAATCATTTTCTAAAAATTATTTTGGATTGTCTTGTAGGTAAGTGAACATCATAAATAATTTTTATTTCCCCTTTTCTACATCAGAGAAAAAGTTTCTTTTTCTTATATTGCACAAGATATTTCTATGTTGAATAGAAACAGTAAGAAGGACATTCTTTTCCTTGATATTAAAGAGACCATCTTTAATATTTCCCTTATTATTACAGGATGTTGCAGACTTTTGGGCACATTTCTTTTCTCAGTGAAAAAAAAAATTCCTCATTCATTAAAAATTTTAACCCAAGCAGAACTCAAACTCATAAAATATTTTTTAACTTGACCCAATACAAGTTTTCCAATTGTACTTTCTGAAATTCAATCTCCACCTCTGCAAAATCCCCATTTTTAACCTTTTCTCTAAGCATCTTTTTTCTTTTACATTTGGTAATTTAAGCCTAGAAGTCAAGTATATATAATCTTTGTTCTTCAAAATCTCTTCCAGCTTATCCCACGTTCCTTCCTAAAATCATTCACCATCTAATCTGCTGTGCTTTAAACTTATCTTGGCAAGTGCTGTTCAACAAAATTTTGTGATGATGGAGACCTGTGTGCTGTTTAATACAATAGTCACCAGGCAACATGTGGTTACTGAGCACTTGCAATGTGGCTAGTATGGCTGAGGAAGTGAATTTTTAATTTAATGATCTAAATTTAATAGCCACATGTTGCTAGTGACTCGTATTAAACAATATCAAGGTTGTAATGTTTATGTTACTGGCATTTACTGATCCCCAAGTCATTTTCCCTCTATATCCAGAAGACTTTAGAAGGTGGAGAAAAGAGTCAATGAACCAAAATTTTCCTTATTAAAAACATTAGTTTTCACAATCTTCACGAAGATAACATTCTCAATGTCATAAGATTTCTGATTTCTTGATTTTTCCAGTCATCCAATCTCCCCACAACTTTCCACTTCTACTCTGTCACCTTGATACGGTAGTTCACTGGGACTTCTACTCTGGTACCCATATCATCTTTTCGCTGTTCATCACCTCCCTCATTTCTTATAGTTTCTTTGTCAATAAAACAACTCAAATACTTCCTTTTGATCTCTTGTGTTACCTTGGATGCCTTTGGTACAAACACTTGTAGAAAAACACCAACTTTGTTTAAATGTAATTCTTATTATGCAGTGTTTGTGTTTTCAGTTACGCTGTTATGGCTCCCTCAAAGCTTTGAACTGATTCGAAACATTCACCTTTCATGTGCATCTTAACTGAAGATCCACAAGTTGCACAGTGCCTGATTCAGCGCACAGGGAAATACTATAATGTTTTTACCAGCCTGCCTTTCCGTGAATGGCCCTGAGCAACAACATTCACTAGATATTTTTGTTTCAGTCTTACGAAGACACTTGGCAAAAGACGACTTCTACAACTGCCTTAGAAAGTGGCAAGAATGACGGTATAAGTGTATTCAAAGTGAAGGAGAATACTTTTGAGGGGATTAATAGCAATGTGTTTCTCACTGTACTACAATACATTTTTATTTAAACACCATGTTTTGATCAGCTCTTGTATCTGCAGACATGAAAATTCATACCTTTACAATGGTCATATCATCAGAATGTAGAACAGTATTATGATTCCAGGTTTACCACCACATTTTCCACTAGTAATAAGGGAAAAAACCTTAAGATTTATGACTAAAAATTAATGGAAGTATAAATCACTGATTTTTTCAAACTTACAATTTAAATTTTCCTCAAACTCATTAAAATCATAATCTTAACATGGTTAAATATCATTTTTTTTGCATGCATACTTTCCCATCAGGTAAGTATGAAACACTATGCTGTCAAAGATGCTTTAAAAAGTTACAAAAATGATTCTCAAAAGGGCAGAAACCAAATACCAAATTATAACCTACCCACAAATTACCTGACAAACCTGACCAAACACTTCAGAGAAAATGCAGAGTTCAAAGTACAAAGTAATTTAAAACTTACCTACTACTACAATATCAATCATACTAGAACCACCAAAACAAAACAAAACAAAACAAAACAAAACATACTGTCTTTACTACCCGAAGGAAAGCTAACCTTTTATTATGTAAGGAAAATTACTTACCGCCCACGTTTTAGTTAACCTGAAAATTGGAGCACTCTGTAAGCCAGAAACCACTGCCATAAGTGCATGAAGATTATTCAGTTCATACAATTTCTGACAATTTAAGAAAAAGGGGGAGGGTAAAAAGTTTAAAAATGAATGTAAGACAAATACAGATTGACAAGCATAATTCAGGCAATCAATAATGTTTTAGTGTTTAATTACTTTCATCCCTGAGATTTGTCTTTAGAGTATCCACTATGTTTACAATAAGCTGTTTTTTGGCCCAGAAGTTCCATCTTCTAAACTGATCACTGTTGCCAAACTCTGGGAATAAATCTACCTCTAACTGGGTAACATATTTAAAAACCAGTTATGACTCAGGACGAAATTTAGCTGGTATGATCATGTACCTGGATTCTAGTAAGCAGTCTCCTTTCTTATACTGAAATATTACTAATCCTTAGTCTCATGTTCCATGTTTCAAGAAAGGGTCTACCCTGGATTTTGATCAGCTTTCCTGACAAACACTGTAATTATTCCAAGACTAGGGTTCAAATCTTGTTTCCACTATTCTTAATTTCCTATTCCTTTCTGCCTTAAACCTCAGATCCTTTACTTTTTATTCATTCTGCGATATTACTTTTATAGTCTGTGTGCAGAAAATGCCCAACACCAGGTCTATCAATTTGCCAAGAGTTCTACTTGACATATATTGCTAATTTTCCAGATTTTATCATACCAATTCATACATTCCAAAGGTTCTAGGTAAAAACCAGTCATCTTAGAACTTTCCTAATTCTGCTACCAGGTAAGTCCCCTAGAAAATGCCAGAAGTGAGGCATTTCACTGAAACCTACATGAAAATAAAAACAAAATAGAAATCTTCACTCAGAAAGGTTGTATTACCTGGCTGGGGAATTATTTAATCACTAAACATGGTAAGCATTTATGGCAGACTAGGCACTCTGTTAGATTCTGTATGTGTAAGAATGACAAAAGATATACAAACAAGAAATTCTGCTGCAAGACTACTGTTTCAACCCATGTATGAGTTTCCAGTCTGTTGGAATGCTCTACAGATTTCATACTTGTCAGTCCCTACAATCACTTGAACCAACTCCTTACATCTCTTCATGTATTGCATGTTTAAAGCTTTATACATTTTTTTACAGAATGTTATTGGTCTGTCTTTCTGGAAAATACTGATTGACACAATCTACTGAAGGAAAAGACAGAATACTAGTTTTGTAATGAACTGAATATAGAAAGCAGAGAGAACAGAGGGATTTAAGAGTGATGAGAAAAAAAATTATGGTCCGAGATAAAGGCAAAACTGTCAGAGATAACACAAAGTCTTACAACTCTAAACAGGGATCAAATGATTATATGATGGGAAAGACACAGGATAGGTTTAATGAGCAAAATTTGACAAACATAAAACCAAAAAACCACTAAAGTATCAAAAAATGGAAATTCACAATCTATGAGAAAATCATTAATTTCTATTTTCCTAAAAATCAGTATTTACCTAAATTATTACAAAGAATGTTTCTGGATTTTTATGACACTTTTGAAAAACAACATGTATGTAGAAGGCAAGCTCTGCCACCTAGTGCCCCAGAATTTATTAGAATATAATTGTTTCCATGTGAACAGGAAACTGTGGAAGAGTTATAAAACAATTAATTGCACGCACAGTATTCCTCACTTTAATCTACCTTTTTTGTTCACAGGTAAGTTATGATTACAAGAATCATAAAGAACCAATGTGGCTATTAATCACCTTCTTAGTGAACTTAACATAAATTTGCACTTGTTACAGGTTTATCTCACTGTTCTTTTTTTGAATGCCCTTTTAGTTCTCTCCTGCTGTATGTATTATCTGTACCACAAACTAGCTATTCAGTGAACATATTTGGTAACATCACATACGCTATTCTTTCTTATTTATTTATTTGTTTGTTTGTTTATTTACTTATTGGAGACAGGGTCTCATTATGCAGTTCAGGCTGGCCTCGAGCTTACTTTACAGCCCAGGCTGGTCTTGAACTAGCGAAGATCCTCCTGCCTCAGCCTCCCAAGCACTGGGATTACAGGTGTGCACTGCCATACCCGGCCTGCATACACTTTTCTTTTAAAAATAAAAGAACTTTTATTTTCCACATCTGGCACAGCAGTCTATTTTGAAAGTTAATTTTAAAATGACTACGTATTCTTTTACTTAATCTTATATGGCTTTTTCCATCACCTTCAAAGTAGTGTATTTTATAAATATCATACTTCATCATAATCTGACCTCTGTCCACTTATCTAGTGAAACAGATGATTTATTTAGTTACTCAGGGAGAAGAAGGAAGGATATAAAAGGTGAACAAAACAAGAAAAACAAAGGAGAAGGCATTGAACTAAAGCAAAAGCAAAAAGGATACTAATCAACAGAACTTATTTTCCACTATCAATAAACAATAAATAGTGTCACAGGGAAATAGTCACTTAAAACTTTTCTGAATGACTGAACTAAACGAAACAAGTTTTTCTTACCTTAGCAGTTTTAATATAGTGACTCAAAACTTCTGCTCTAATTTTCAATGTTTGAGCATGAAGAATCTCTCTAACAACCCAAAAGCTCACCTGAAAATAAAAATTAAAGATTGCAGTACAAGATTAATTTGCTAGGATCAAATTTGTGACAAAAATGACCAGGTGAACTTCTAGAGCTGCATTAAAAAACAATGACTTATTTTTCCCTTTAATATCACCAAGACATAACCAGTTTTCAAATATTACATATTTTTCATATAATGAGACAGATACAGATATGAACTTGTGAAACATGTATATACACACATAAAGACATCATTAACTTGTAAAAGTTAATATGAAGTGTTACGGAAAACAGGTTCCTAAAAGAATGCAATACAACCAAACAGTACAGCATAAACACTGTATAAATACGCGTGTGTGTGTGCGCGTGTGCGTGTGTGTGTGTGTTTAATCTTTACTGTATTTTGAAACGTACTTGCAGAATTAGGTGAGATCTTGTCATGGTTTATGTCAGTTAATTACGCGTTTGTGATTGGTTCATTGTCTAGCACTTGGATTGGTGGTGTAAGTGCTACATCCGCCTAGGGGTGGAGCCAGGATATTATGTACCGGTGGGAAGAAGGTGTCTCTCTTGCCACTTTGTGTTGCAGCAGCCATGAATGGTGGCCCGCCATGCCATGCTGCCTTGGAGCCAACTGAGTACGGACTGAAACCTCCAAGAACTGTAAGAAACAAACTTTTCCTTCCTTCATTTTGTGTGTTCGCTATTTTGCCCCAGCAATGAGTAAAAGGTAACTAAGGCAGATCTAAAAGCAAACCTTACAAAAGCTATCACTTTGGCTTCATAGTCCTATGTTACCATTTAAGGCTGAAGATTCCAAATTATGACAAAAAGTGTGTGCATCACCAAGTTAGCATGCTCAATTAAGACTCTATTTCAAAAACTTTACAATTCTTTCTAATTCAATGAAACTATTTCTTCATTTAACAAAACATTAAAATTCATCAGAAGGCAGATGAAGGTCTATAACATTATTAAATATTCTGATGCAAAGTTTGCTTATGATGTAATAAGTATATAACTGTATGTTTTCTTTTGTATATTATCAACACCAGATTAAAGTACTGTAAGTTAGTTCAAACTTAGACAAATCTAAAAACAGGATGTGGTTAGAGATCTTGTATAAAAAGTAAAAGATAATGCTTTACTTTTTAAATGAGAAATATTTCACCTGTGCATGTGTAAATGTAAAACTATAAATTTTACAAAGTCGGGGCTGGGGGTTTAGCTCAGTGGCTAAGTGCCTGCGTGGCAAACATGAGGTTGTGAGTTCGATCCCCGGCACCAAATAAATAAATAAATAAATAAATTTTACAAAGTCATGCAATACTTGCTGTATTAGAGCTACTAGTGGCAATAATTCTCTTACTATAACAAGATTTACTTACCCCCAGGAAAACCTCAAAGTTACACTATGGAATTTTTTTTAGTGGTGTTAGAGATCAAACCTAGGCCTTGTACCTATAGTCAAGTCCTCTGCCTCTAAGCTACATCCCAAGTTAAGATGTTTTAACAACAACCTTAGCAAAAATCAACTATGAAGTCAAATCTAAACTGCATGATCACTGACTGCAGACAATTTTTAAGATGAAAACTATGGTGAATTTAAAATACAAATTCTGTCACTGCTCTTGTCAAAAGCGGTTATGTTTCACTAAATATGGGCATGTTTGTGATTGCTTTGATGAAAAAGTATTGGAAAAAGTGATGTGGCGTTCCAGAAGGAAATCATAAAAGCCCATGTAGCCCTCCCTTCATTGATTGCTGGAATACTCACTCTGAGGAGACTGGAGCTATGATGTAAGAAGCCCAATTACCCTGAGACCATCATGCTGGAAAGGTAAAATATGGGTATTTTGCAACTGACAGCCCAAGTTAAAGCCAATCACACCTAAGAATGTTGACCCAGAGTGACCAAAATCAAAACATAAAATTGCAAGGCTTAAAAAAAATTTTTGGTCATCTAGAAAAAAAAAAGGAAAAAAATGATTTTTAAAGAAAAGACTACTGTCACACTTTTCAGCAGAAATAAGTCTATGCCAGAAGAAAAAAATGAAGCAATGTATACCTTTGTAGGGATCAGGAGAAACACAGAAGTAGTACACCAAGGACTTCAAGTAATAACGCTGAAACTACAAAATGTCAGTATGCTTCCCACAAGGAACCACAAAATACATAGCCAATATTAGACCTAAAGGGAGAAACAGACTCAAATACTATGCAGTTAACAGTGGGGGAATTCACCATCCCACTTTCCTCAATGGACAGATCATCTAGACAGAAATGTATCAAAGAAACATCTAAATTGAAACACTATATAGAAATGGATCTAGGAGACATTTACAGAATATTCATCCAAAGCAAAAAAATATACATTCTCATCAGCACATGCAACAGTCTCTAGGATAAAACGTATATTAGGATACACATCAAGCCTCAATTAATTTAAAAATATGAAATCATATTTTGTATCTTCTCAGACCACAAGCAATTAAAACTACAAATCAACAAGAAGAATGGGAACTCTACAAATACATGGAGACTGAACAATATGGTTCTAAATGACTAATGGGTAACGGAAGAAATCAAAAGAAAAATTTTTTAAATTTCTAGAAATTAAAAACAATGATGACATAAAGTAGCAAAGTCTGTGTAACAGCAAAAACAGTACTGAGAGGGAAGTTGACAGCAATAAATGTATTCATCAAAAAACTAGAAAGATCTCAAACAACCTAACACTGTACCTCAAAGACTTAAGAAAGGAAGAGGAAGGCAAACTCAAAGTTAGTAGAAAGAAATAATAAAGACCAGAAATACCATCTAAACTATAAAACAAAAACAGCAACACAATTGGTAACACAAACCTATAAACCCATGACTCGGGGAGGATGAGGCAGGAGGACTGCTTGAGCCTGGGTTGAGGAACTTAGTGACTTAGCAATACCTGTCTCAAAGTAAAAAATTAAAAGGGACTCAGGATTTAGCTCCATGTGAAGTCCCAAATTCAATCCCCAGGACTGCAAATAAAACTTTAACAAAACCAGAGCTAGGTTTTTGTAAAGATAAAGAAAACTGATAAACCTCTGGCTAAATATTGAACAAAGAGGGCCGGGGATTTAGCTCAGTGGCTTAAGCGCCTGCCTGGCAAGCGCGAGATCGTGAGTTCGATCTCTGGTACCAAAAAAAAAAAAAAAAATTGAACAAAGAGAGAACACAATTTACCAAAATTTTATCAAAAAGAAATTAAAAAATCCAAACAGACCAATAATTAGTAAATAGATTGAAGCAGTAATCAAAAATCTCTCATTTTAAAAAAACACAGGAATTGATGGCTTGACAGCTCAGTTATACAAAGCATTAAAGAAAAAACTAAAAGGTTGAAGGGAGGGGAGGGGAACCAGGAGAAAAAGGGAAGAATTAAGATATATGTTCTATATTATATGCAAGTACAAATTCCCTGTGATGAATGTGCTCATTATGTATGGCAAATATGTAGTGATAAAAAATAAACTTAAAAAACAAGTAAGTAAATTTATACAAATTTACTCTGGCAACTCTTTTAAATGAGGTCAGCTTTAGCATTATACCAATACCAGACAAAGATTTAAAAAAAAACCCAAAACAAAAACAAAACAAAAAAACTAGAGACCCATATCCCTGATGAATGGATGGTAAAAAATCTCATTAACAACAGATGCAGAAAAAAGTATTTAATAAAAATTCCTTCATGATAAAAATTCCCAAAAAACTATGTATAAAAAGAAAGTACCTCGTAGGTAATGAAAAACTCAGAGCAGTATCATACTGGATGAGGAAAAATTAAAAGCATTTCCTCTAAGATCTAGAATAAGACAAGGATGCCCATTTTCACCATTCTTAATATAGCACTAGAAGGTTTATCGAGAGCAATTAGGCAAAAGAAATAAAGGACATCTAAGTTAAAAAGAGTAATAGATATTGTGAAAGGGAAAGAAACTGCTCAAAAGGGTAACTGGGATGGGGGAAAAGAGAAAAGAAGGAAAAAAAGTATATATATACACACACATATACATAAGATAGCTAAGATAATTATACTACTAATTCTGTAAGTTCATGAAAAGAAACTGTTTATATTGTTTGATATTTTGCATGCCTATATTTTGTAATCTAAGCAACTATTTCAAAGATAACAATATGCAATATAGTGACCATTGTTAATTTCCTATCATCTTGTTTTGAAATCCTGTATTGCTTTTATTGTTCTGGGTTTTTTTTGGTTTTTTGTTCACAGGGATTGAACTTGTGACCCAGCGCCTGCCAGGCAAGGTGCTTATGCCACTGAGCTAAATCCCTGGCCCCTATTTTGTTTTCTTTTCATCTCTTTAAATTAAAAAATAAATTAATTAAAAAGAATAAGGTTAAATTATCTGTGTTTGTAGATGACATAATTCTGTAGGTAGAAAAGGAATCCATTAAAAATCATTAGGACTTACAAAATAAACTCAGTAAACTAAGATTAAAATCAACATAGAAAAGGATTTCTGTATGCTACTAATGAACTTGCTGAAAGAAATTAAGAAACCAATACTAATCACAATAGTTACAAAAAAAGAACATTAACCAGAGTCAACATTCGGTACCAAAAAGACACTGGTTTGCACTCCCACACTGATTCCCGTACTAGTCACGATCGTCAAAGTATACAGTGAAACCTGATGCTCTTCAGTGAATCAATGGGTAAAGAAACTGGTTTATTTACACCATGGAACACTATTCTGTTATTTAAAAATTTTAAAAAAGAAATCATGTTATTTGCAGCAGTGTGGATGGAACTAGAGATCACTGTGCTAAGTGAAGTAAGCCAGACACAGGAAGACAAATACCACATATTCTCATCTATGGAAACCAATAAGTCAACCTCACAGAAGAACAGACTAGAATAATGATCACTAAAGATAAGAATGCTGAGAAGAGTAACAGAAGAATTCAGTAAGCAGCACCAATAACACAGACTGCAGGAATCACTCCTGGTTCTTTTGCACAGCCAGGTAACAATTGGCTAAAACAACCTATGATATATTTCAAAATGATTGGAATATTAAATCCCAACACATAAAAATCATTTAATATTGAAGAGATGGAAATGTTAATTATCCTGACTTGATTAATATATGGTGTATATATGCATTATATTATCATAATGTATCCCATAAAGATAAAATTTTTTTAAAAACCTTAATGTTCAAAAATTGTTTAAGAGGGGCTGGGGATTTAGCTCAGTGGCATAAGTGCCTGCCTGGCAAGTGCGAGGCTGTGAGTTCGATCCTTAGTACCAAAAAAAAAAAAAAAATTAAGAAACTAAAAATAAGAACATGACAGTAGGGTAAAAAGCAGTTCGTCTGAAACAGATAAAACATATTCATCAATAGACAAGCAGCAAAGAATGTCAATTTCTATGCTGGGGCTTTAGCTCAGTGGCTCAAGTGCTTGCCTGGTAAGTGCGAGCTGGTGAGTTTGATTCCCAGTACCAAAAACAAAAAACAAAAACCACCCAAAGATCATGAATATACACAGTATTTGAAGTTACTGCGTGAAAATAGCCCTGAACTGATGTGACTAGACTATTGAATAAAAAATCATGTATTAAGAAAAATTGAATTTCAGAAACTAAGTATCAAAATTTGTAACTTGAACAACTATTTCTAAGATGACAATATGTAATGTGTGAACTAGCAATTTCTTAGTGTTAATTTTCCTTTTTGAATTCTGAATTATTCTTTTTTTTCTTGGTGCCGGGGATCGAACTCACGACATCGTGTTTGCCAAACAGGCACTTATATTACTGAGCTAAATCCCTGGCCCCTTTTCTATTTTTTTTTTCTTTCTTTAAATAAAAAATTTTGTTTTAAACAACTTACATGGTTAAATCTTCTCGTGAAGGCAACTGCATTTGGGGCAGAACTATATTTTTCTTTTTTATTCCATCCACAACTTGAGAGTTCCTGTAGCATTAAGGTAAAAATTAAATGTAAATTAAATAATGAGAAATAGCCCAGTTTTCATGTCATATTAAGGATTTTAAACATTAAAGACAATTTCTGTTCTTTTCTAGAATGTCTTTATTATATGATAGCCATTCAGTAAAATCACAAACATAAATTTTATTAGAATATAGAAGAATGAAATTAGGTGCTAAAAGAAGGAGGGCAAACTTTTATTCCATAAGCAGAATAGTGGTGGATTCTTCTCTGGAAAGATCCAGGTACTGATAGTTTAGCATCCCACAGCTTAAAGAATTAAGACTACTAGTTTCCAGCCCCTTTCAGTTTGGGCTCCCACAATCAGCTTTTAAGTATCTCCTTTTATCTGACAGTCACTGAATTCAGGTATTTGAGCAACAGAATTTAAAGGGCCCTCGAACTTGGATGTTAAAAAAAATTGCTTTTTATTCTACACTAACCTCTAACTGAAATGAGATATTCCTTTATAAATATAAATTACAGATTACATACCTGCCAGGCAAAAAGAGGAAGATACAGAAAAAGAAATACCAAAAGAAAACAGAGCTTCTGGAAATGAAAAATATCAGTACTGGATATACATGTAATTGCCCCACACACACACATCACAGCTATTACCACATTACAGTTAGTACAAATATCTCAAAATATCATTTATATTCATTGCTCCAAAATTATGACAGTTCTGGGACTCACCTCTATATCTTTCACAGTGTGTTAATAACTCACAGCCACTTTAAAAATACTGATTTTCTGGGTGCTATTACAATTGCTTATATTGAGTGCTATTTTCCAGGAGATGGCGCCAGTCAGGTTTGGCTGATCTGACTATCAAACGATGCTCTCTCTGTGTAGACCTTCAGCAAAAGTAGGTACTTGGAAGCCACAGGCTCACCTTCTTTATTTATTCAATAATTATTAATGAAGAGACCTCCATAGGGGAGCACTTGGCTGTTATCAATAAATGTACCAGTTACTAAAGAATTAGTCTTCAAGCCATTCAGTGATGTCTGCAGCATCACCACAGAACTGTCTCGTGTCACTTTTTACTTCCCCCTGGGTGGAGCTTTCCATGCTCTCCAATCATAGAGGCAAGTTAATCTTTCTCTCCAGTTAGTGACTTTCCCCCGTGGCTGGGTAAGCGCTTCCTAGATTGAGAAATGCAACTACAGTCAAACCTGCTCTGTTCCCTCATTTGGTGATCAATCAGCATAAACTCCTTGTATTCTAAATCTCATGTACGTCTCCCAGATGCTATAGGGTTTTCTGTCACTGTTGCCAATGGATATCCAGACAGTGAGCTCATATCTTATGCTTCTGTGCAATCATTGTCATATTGTAGTCCTAAGACTCATTATAGTGTATTTTTGAAATTTTTTGAAATGTGTTAAATTTTTTAATTCAATAATACGAGCCAGAGCACGTTGCCAGAGCCAGAGCCAATAATACGAGCCAGAGCAAATTTGTTTATAAAAAATAACAATAATAAATAAAATAAAATGGAATCTTTTTTATGCTTTTGTTTAAAAAAAATACTGATTTGTATTACAAAAGAACTGATTTTGTTTGATTTTTAAAATGAGTTTCTGTCCATAGGCTTCAGTTTGCCAGTAACCCAGGATCCCATATGTTACTAATCCTTTGCAGCACAGCCACAACCATCAAAGAGGCAGAATCCATAGGAAAAAGGAAAAAAGAAAAAAGAAAAAAAAAATGAAACAAAACTTGAGCTATGTCAAGGACCAGAAAAAACTGAGACAAGGAAAAAACATAGTATGTAATTATACTGTTAGAATGATGAGAAAACATACCTATCAGGCAAAAAGGGGAAGATATAGAAAAAGAAATACCAAAGGAAAACAAGAGCTTCTGGAAACGAAAAATATAAGAGAAAAAAAGTCAACAGAAGGATTATCAGACAAAGGTGATAAAATCTTTTAAATAAAAAGCTGAAAGTAGGAGCAAAAGTCAACAATGGGGTAACCCAGAAATGGAGAAAAGTCAACACCAAAAAACATCTCAGAACTTAAAAAAAAAAAAATCAAGAAAAGCCCTAATGCTTGGTGCAACAAATTAAAAATAAATAAAACAAAATTTTAAAAAAGCTAAAGCACAGAATCAAAAACTTGCAGGACAATGGAGAAGAAGAAAACATAAAATCCTGGAAGCAATGTTCTCAAAATCCTACAATTCTATATCCAACAACACATCAACTGAAAAAAAGAAAAAAAAATCAACTGAGTAGTAAAGAAGATCATAGGCATTTTCAGGCACAGATCTTTCAGAGAATTGCCTTCCATGCACTTACTTTTAGGAAACTAGTAAAATTTGTGCTTCACAAAACAAACCAGCCAAGAAAAGGGAAGGAGGTGGGGATGGTAGCTCAGTGGTAGATTGTGTGCTTAGCATGCACAAGGCCCAGGCTTCAATCTCCACAACCAAAAAGGGGCGGAGGGAGAAAATGAAAGATACAAGATTCTGGAAACTCAGAAACACAGAAAAAATATATTGGAAATTCCCTGATGAAAACTGAAAGGTGATCCTGGGACATTAAGAAGATCCTGGAGTGGAGCTACAACTGAGATACTGGGGGCAAAATAGGTCTCAGGAAAAAAATGAAACCACAGTCTTGACATGTTTCATTACATAAAGCAAAAAGAATCACTACATTCGCTTCTAAAGAATGTGAATGATAGATACAGAGAGCTAAAGTAAATTCTTAGCTCAAAAACAGAATTTGAGTAAGTAATCATAATACAACCGTAAAGAGTATGGCTATATGGTCAAAACTATAAAATAACTACATAGGAAAAAGAAGGAGAAATAAATTGTGTAAATGTGCTGCTGGGGGAAACAGAACAGTAAAATGATCTCCTACCGTAGACTGGACATATATCTAAAACTGAAAAATCAAGAGGCAATAAATATTTAACTACCAGTATTTAAAAATGAATATAAGTTTTTCCAAGGAGGAACAGCTAAGGGATTTGGGAGTGGGAGTCAAGAGCACAGGCTATAAGATAGACTAACAGGGATATGTACTTCATTCGCTTATGAAAATATACAACTTCTAGCTGGGTGTGGTGGCTCATGCCTGTAATCTTAGCACTCAGGAGGCTGAGGCAGGAAGATCATTGCAAGTTTGAGATCAGCCTAAGCTACAAAGTGAGCAAGGCCAGCAAGATCCTGTCTCAACAAGACCAAAAAAAAAAGAGAAAGAAGGAAAGAAAATCTACAACTTCTTTAAACACTGTACACACGTATCTTCAATAAAATAAACTAGAAACAAATAAAAAGGAATAGACTCAGTCAGGGAAGACTGAAAATCATAGTGATACAGCATTCCAAGGGGGAGGGACTAATGTTCCTTCAAAGAGGATGCTTGTCAGCAGACACTCAAGAGAGTAGTAGATTTAAGATATTTTGGAGGCAGACAGGATCTGAGACAATAAGGAATACTGGGCAAAGACAATTATTGTTTCAACAAGGTAGATAAGCTGTGGATGTTCTGCAGATACAAATTACTAACTTCTAAAATTAGATGAGAACTTTCAAACTAAAAAAATAACAACAGCAAGTATACACCAAAAATATTGTTTAGTACTCAGTCTAGATACATGTTCATTTCATATTAACCTCCACAAGGACACAATGTTCAGATACAATTAACATAAGAATAATATATGGCAACAACATGAAAAGCAGCAAACTGTTAAGAAACATTTTTGATTTTTCTAAAATCACAGCATACTCAGCAGACATCTGCATAAAGATATCTTTTGGAGCAAAATCCCTAGGATAAAATCCATAAATATTCAGTATGTTCTTAGCCAATTAATTTCCAAATTTATAATTTTATAATAAGTGTCCATCAAATTATAATTAAACTTATCAAACCACTCAAAATCATTTGACATAGAATTCAATCCCAATTATCGACCTTTATATAAGAGGCTAATTTCATTTTCCTATTACAAGTAATTCTGCATCTTTTTTGTTATCTACGATTATTTCCTAAAAATAGTCTTAGAAATGAAATCACTAAGTCAAATAGCATCACTTTTTCAAGGCTTTGATACTTGTCAAATTGCCTTCCAAAATATTTATATTACCACTAGCACTGTTATTTCCATAAATATTATCAAAACTACATACATTTGCTTCTTTTTCTATATTATTGCCTTAATTTCCCTATGAGTCTATGTTTCTAAATATTGAGAAAAAGGGTGAGGGATGGATATGAATCACCTAATAAGCCCACCACTTAAAGAAAACTTGTGTAAACATTTTCCCAGTCTTAAGCACGCATGTGGGCCTATTTCTCATTTTTAAAAAGTCTTTCCCATCCTGAGAACAGATGTCTTATTTTTTAATGAAATAACAGCAATAAAATACTTAACACAGATATTAGTAGACATCAATTTAAGTGTTTTATATGATGTATCTTCATTATTATAATTTATCATCATAAATAAGAAACCCAGACAAAACTATTGACTTCGTTTTTTTACATTTCAAAACTTCAACACTTCTTTTTTGGTGCTGTGGATTGACTGAGAGCCTCTTACACCCTAGGCAAGAGTTCTACCACTAAGCTACATTCCCAGCTCTGTTAATTGGGTTTTTGGGGGGTTTTTTGACTCTTCAAATAAAAAAAGTTAAGTTTTTGGAAAAGCTACCCAATGCTGAGAACATTTCAGCATAATCTTCTAACGGGAAAATGCTTTCCCACTTCAAGAAAATTCTGTTGGTGGGAGGAGATGATATTTGGAACAAATGGCTTTAACCATCACTGAAGCTCTCCATTCTTTTTTTTTTTTTTTTTTTTAGGAAATGCACAATGCTTTCTATAATGTCTCCTTTTCTTCAAAACAGTTGTCCATACTATCACACATAATAAATCAAACAAAACACAACAGAATAAAACTGATTAAACAAACGAATGAAAACATTATAGGACTTCAAAACTAGATAATAGGAAACCAACCATAAATACCATAATACACCCCATTATGTTCAAAATAGCTGCCCATACCATCAGACACAGTAAAATCTAACAAAACAAGACAGAACAAAACCAAGCCTAACAAA
This sequence comes from Dolichotis patagonum, assembly GCA_004027295.1. Lineage (NCBI taxonomy): Eukaryota > Metazoa > Chordata > Mammalia > Rodentia > Caviidae > Dolichotis > Dolichotis patagonum. The sequence continues at coordinate 63,627 of PVJX010006075.1, read as the reverse complement.
ATTGTGAAAACAATACCACAGTTTAAGCCAAGACAGTAAGAAGTTAACAGTGTCACTAACTTCTCCTCCCAGGTGTTTCCTCCCCTATCACTTTTATAATATACATTGTGCTTTTTTGTTCCCTCTAACTCCTTCTGTTTTTTATGCTAGGGTTCACCCATACAAGTTCAAAATGTTTCACCCATGAACATGATCTCCAGTTGCATCCATTTACCTACAAGAGCCTCAAGATTATTCTACTTTATAGTTGGGTAGCTTTCCATAGTACGAAAATACCATCTTTTTCTTTCTTTTTTTTTTAAGGGGGTAAAATTAAACACAACAAAACAGAACAAAACGGGACATAAGCAAGCATAAATTTCAAAGCTAGACAATCAGAGATTGAAGCTCTCCATTCTAAAGAGAGTT